>JAVKPL010010612.1:0-46080 GCA_032173675.1 Gastrolobium villosum
TATCATTTCTTATTGAGGAGCATTTTTACTTGCATTTTAACACCTATCACATCAATAAAGTCATAAAAATGTAAGTTTTTAACAACACTGCCCATTGAATCTAATCAAATGAAATGTTAGAAATATGTGTAAAAAAGTACAATTTCACTAAGGATTTATTTGGTGTTTTGTATAAAGCATAATAGTATAAGCTTTAGAGGGAGGATATTCTTACTACCAAAATTTTCTACTACTAACTTACTACCTATCTAATCACCATTGAATCAAAGAGAGAGAATGTTAAAAAGTTTTTGAAAAAAGAGAAAATGTTGATCCAATGGTGATTAGATAGGTAGTAAGTTGGTAGTAGAAAATTTTGGTAGTAAGAATATCCCTCCTCTAAGCTTTATACTATATGTTATAGAGGTGGCAAAGCAAGTGGCTTACTCCGCCCCGCCATCAATCAGTCAAAAAATGAGTTAGCCCGCTCCGCTCCGCTATTGAGAGTGGGCTAAAAAACTCGACACCACTAGCCCAAACCTTTTTTACATTAAAAAACAATCAAAAAACTCGACTCAGTGAGTGGGCGGGCGAGTTGGTCGGCTTGCCTAGCCGAGTCAGTTTTGCCAGCCTTAGTTATGATATTTTCAATTGTTTGGTGTAACCATCGTATAATATAAGATTATACAACAAATCTTTTAATATATCGAAATGGTGTATAATTTAATCAGGCATAAGGGAGTAAGGTTATGTCTGATAAGGAATTGATGTATTAAATTAATCCCTTCTCATTTTTTTCTTCCCTGTTATAACCTTTTCAATTTTCACCCCTTCTCAAGAATTAATATATTATTTTAATATTAATATATAAAATAAAAATTAATTTTTCAATATATTAATTTTTTAAAATATTGCAGATTTTTATTTCTACAAAAATTAATATATTATCTGGACATACTAATCAATAGATTTTTATACAAAATTAATATCATATGCTATATTTGGAAGAATTATATAAATTTTTTATTAAATGATATTTTTTCAAAAATATTTATTTTAATCCTATATAGTATTATACAATGCATTACCAAATATTGGATGATATTATCCTATTCAATACATTATCTTATACAATATCATACTAAACGCATAATAATATAACAATTTATAGTTTTATATAATTTATATAAAAATATAAACTTAACAAAGCACAACACGACCACATAGTATCAATTTATTTATTCTTTATTTTTTTATTTTTTAGTATTAATTTAGAGGTATCCTCATTCAATCTCCTTCGGTCACCTTGCCCTCGGGGTACGACCCTGAAGGCTAGTCCCTCATTGGAACAGTGGGTGCATTGAGCTTTGCTACCAGAGGAAAGAGACCATACCGGAGGCTAGTCCCTCATTGGAACAGCGGGTGCATTGAGCATTGAACAATTCATATCAAAATTGTAGTCCACCTTTCAAAGGTGATAAATAGCTTGAAAGAGACCATAGCTCGGGGTGAGGATCGATTGTTAAGCAAAAAGACCACAACTCTCTATATAAGAAAGAACCTATCAGTAACACGCGTACCAAACAATATAACACCCGGTCAACATAGCCAACCCCGAATGAAGGTAAACAAACAATCACTAAGAAAACACAAAAGATGTACAAAATAGAAATGACTTGTAAACTAAACTTGATCTGAATACTTTCATTTCACTTAACCTGCTCATGAACAACACAAAGACACACACTCAGAGGCTCTTGTGATATGTTCTAGAGTTGAATAAAACCTAACCTTGAAAGTAATCAAAACAATGTAAAATATTTGCATTGATAATTTTTTTTGTCTCTTCACAAAGTACAAAAGATCCAAATCCCAAGCTAAATTCACACAACATTAGTTTTGCGCTTTACATATTTTTTTCTTTTTCTTGGGCTTCCATAGTGTAGAATCATGACATGTGCAGTTACACGTAAATGCAAACCTAGGTAAGACCCAAATTGGATATTTCATATTGGTAAGATAAACCGGATCTAGCATACGTCTTTCTTTAACTGAGAAAACTCCCAATTCAGACATAAAACCGCTATCGGAGTAGCCAGTGAAGTATATGCAGCCTTCTTGAACTCCAAGAAAGTCTTTAGCTGGAACAGATTCACAATTCAATTCACCCAGAAACAAATCTTGGTCTCCCAAGGTGTCCACATTCACGACCCTGGGTTGGATGCAGTTTTCTTGTACCTTAAAAACATCAAAGCCAATCGTTGGCGCACGAAATTCATAATCACGATAATACCTCTTCACAACTAAAACACTTCCATTAGACACCACCAAATATACATTCAAATTAGAATCTGATAGAATCTTGGTTGACTGCTCAGAATCTATACTATGCAACAAAAAGAGCACTGATGATTCATCATCATCAACTCCAACTCGAAATATATCAACTTTTCTACCGTCTCGGGTAATAGCATAAAGTTTGTCTTTGTGAAAAGTGAGATTCCCATATTGTTTATCACCCCGATAGCCATTCCATGCTTTGTCTGACCCTATCTTGCACCATACCAAGTCACCACCGCAAGTAACAGCTGCAGCCATGATAGGATTTGAATTGACACATGTTGAAATTGTGAAAGACAAAGGAGTGTCCATGCCACTAACATTGTATCCCTTTGACTTGAGGAAATCCGGCATCGTGGTACGAGGAGGGAGTTCAATTCGAACTTTTGAGAACAAGTTGAGAATGAACACTTTAACTCGAGATCTGATAACTAACCAGCCTTTGATCGATCCCTTAATGCAGGAATCACGGAAAGGCCTAAATGGTTTGTAGATTTTAAAATCCTTGTGACGATTAGAGGGACTAACAACAAGATTGTATCTTGAGCTTTCATCGTTGTTATCAATTAACCAAGGGGTTTTGTTTGGAGCTGCGAGATGGGGTTTGTTGTAGGTACAAGAATACCAACCCTTACATACGCTGCCAAATCGAGCTTGATCCTGAAATTCTATGCCCTTGTAAATCGTCTCTATGATATCAGTTGGCATCTTGGACCAATCTGGACTCATCAGTTTTCTTTTCTTGTTTTCCATCCTGCAAAGTAACATTAGCAATTCAAGTTAAGATCTTGAAATCATTACATGGATTGAAATATGGAATTAATAACGTGGAATCAAATAAGAAACAAGAAACAAAATAGGGGACAACTGATACGTACCCGTGGAACACACATTAGTGATACCCGTGGAACAACAAAAATACAAAAAAGGAAACAACAGGTTATATTTAAAGAAAATGATCAAGATTACAATACCAATCCTACTTTCTTGAAAGAAAATATGATCAAGAAAACAGTGTTGATCCCAAGAACACAATTATAATAATACACGAATAAAAAGAATTGGGAGGCACAAGAGACAAGACCAAACCTTCGCTGCTTCTCAAGAAGATGACTAGCCAGAGGAGAGAATTCTTAATCCACAATAAAGAAGGGAGTCTATATTACACTGATGATATATGTGTCTATATACTTATATAGTGTTTTTTCTGGTTTAAGGTTATGGATTAGAATCTTTTATGGAGAGATTTAATATTAACGTATCTTTACAAAATCAGACGCATTAAATCCATTCCTTTTAAGTGCTTCTCTTATTAAAAGGAAGAAATTGATTACCAAAAAAAAAAAAAAAAAAAAAGAAGAAATCAACTTAAAAAAAACCAAACGGTCTTTTGTCTGCTGACCCCACAAAGTGGCTTAATTAAGACTTCTGTAAAAGGTATTTTTAATTATTCATGTTCTTAAATACAATACTTAGTTAAGAAATTAAAATGAGAAGTATTAAATAAAAATATAAAAATATTTAATATTTTCATAGTATAATAAATTAAGAAAATAATTTTTTTTATAATCTTCATTTTTCAATAATTAAATTAAATAATGTATTTATAAAAAGCATCAAGTATTTCTTAAACAGCTCTACGGATAACCGTTACCCTTTAAAATAATAATAATAATAATAGTAAACAGAGAATAATATGGTAATAATAGTGAGAGTATGGTAATAATAGTGAGAGTCGTGTCCGACACGCTCCGACACGGCGACACGGTGTCGGACACACGGTCAACTTTTTCCGACACGTTGACCATTCCGACATGCGAATTTGACCGAGTCCGATACGTTCCGACACGCTCAAATTGTATTTCATAAATTTTTTTATTTTTTTTAAAAAAATATATTTTACAAAAAAAATTATTTTTTTAAAAAAATTATATTTTTAAAAATTAAAATATATTAGTAAAGCTTCTACATGATCATATCAATTTTCTCCCTTTTTTTTCCTTTAAGTAAAAAATTGATCATCTCAACACCATCATTGTCATTCCTGATACGCTCTTACTGTGTCTCCTGCTCCCTAATCTCTCTCTAATCTGATCTTATCTCTCTATCTTTCATCCCAGTTCTTTTTTTTTATTAAAGCTTCCACCTTTTATAATGTTTGATTGTGTTCTTGATGTTCTTATGTATTCTTTTAGTTTATGTTTTTGCCTTTTGTGAAGAACGCTGCTACAATTTTTGGTATTGGGAGTCGGTGAATTAAGCTTGTTGTTGTTGCCATTGGTTATATCAGATTTATATTTATATTTTTTTTCTTCCTTTATGTAACACCTTGGATTCCGACTTTGAATCAATTTTTCTTATGTGGTTTTGGATTGGAAAGGAAAGTTGAAAGATAATATTTTGATGGGTATTATTAATTTTTTTTTATTTTTTGTTAAATTATTGAATATTAAATGAAATATACACTATATAATTTAAAAATATTTAATATTAAAACATGTCCCAACGTGTCAAAATCCATAATTTTTTACGATTGACGTGTCAGAGTGTCGTGTCGTATCGTATCACGTGTTGGGTGTCGTGTCGGTGCTACATAGGTAATAATCATCCGAAATTCCTAGAAATATATCATTTGTTTTAAATTATTTATTACTTTTTTTTGGTAAACAAATTATTTATTACTTTTCAAGCCAAAGAAAATGTTAGTTTTTTTTTATTTTTTTATCTTTATCTGATGATATTTTCACTAAATGAAATGAGGATGTAATCTACTCAAATCTAATTTTAACAAACATTAAATGAAAATTATTTTTAAATAGAGAATATTATTTTTAAAGGATAATACATATTGTATAAAATAAATAAGGATAAGTTATATTAAAATTTGATTCTATGAAACATGGAATCACACTAATCCCACCTACTTGAAAGAAAATGGCAATCCACCAAATAATACTTGAAAAACAATCACTATATTCCTTGTTTTGTAAACAAACATAAAACTACTAATTCCATGAAAATATAACTCAGAATAAAATCACTAAATTGTGTAGCAGAGATGAAACACAAGAAAGAGTATAGATCCCAAGAACATAGTTATAATAGACACAAATAAAAAAAGTGTTTAGTATTTTTGCTTCTCTGCCAAATTCACATAAAAGTAATGGATCTCACTAACTTCTTCTCGCTCTTTTATTATCTTTTCAAAATAGGACCCACTCACTTTTATGTGCGTGTGATAGAGAATTTTTTTTTTACAGCAAAAGCATAAATAATCTAATCTGGCTTCACACTGCCGTTCTTTTCATATTTTTGCATAAACCTACAGTCTGGCTTCTTATGACCGGGCTTCCCACAATAGAAGCACTTCAACTCATATTTTGGCCTATACCGGCCTCTGGACCCCGACTCTTGCTACAATCCTGGGTGTCGTACCTTCCTCTGTTATCAGTCACGTTCACATTAGATGTGCTGGTTAAACTTCGTTCCTTTATCTTGGACTCTTCATTTAGGAGGCTGTCTGTCACAGCATCCATCTTCAATTTCCCATTAGGAGCAGAGTTCCTTAATGTCACTACTAGAGTATCCCAACTTTCTGGCAGCGAGCTCAACAACAACAGTTTCATCAGACTAATGCAGTCAAACACGTCAAAGAAATTGACGGAACCAGTTTCGTCAAGTAATGTTGCAGGATTATTGGTCCATGTCAGATTCTACAGACAGTCAAGTAGGAGGAGTTGACATAACCCAGTCTCGTCAGGGACATTAATGGCACTCTCACTTCACATCAGATTCATATGTGCCAGTCCCGTCAAATACATTGACAAAACCAAATCAGTTAAATAAAACTAATCCCGTCAAAGTTTTTGATAGTATATATATATTACATCCTACATTTTTTTCCTTATATGCTATATCAATTTGCAGAATCCAATTAGAATTTTATTTTCAACTTTTTATATTTTTTGTAGGAATAACTTTTTAAAGTTACTACGTAGTTATTTTAGGTAACTATAATAGAATTAAAGTAATACTAGATTATGCTAAGAATTAATTAAGTTTTATTATGCTAATAAAATAACTTGAAAAATAATTTAATCAAAATAATTTATTTCGACACAGCTTATGCTTATATCTTCAGTACAAATAAAATTAAAATAAAATCATGTATTTATATGTAATTTTAAATTATTATATTGAATACAAAAATAAAATTTTAAATAAACAATTTAAAAAGACTGAGGTTTTAATGTTAACAATCAATTGAACTAATAGTTATGCAGGAAAAAAAAGCTTAGGATGAAATTGTAGCATGTTAAAGATAGATACCGTCAAACACTTTGACGGTATTATTTTTGTTTAACTGATTTGGTGTCGTTAACATATTTGACGAGACTTGCACACATGGATCTGATGTGGAGTGAGAGTGCTGTCAATGTCTGTGACAGGACCGGGTGTCCTCAACTCCTAGGACTGGTTGTCGTTTGCTCTTGGGATTGCTTGTAGAATCCGACGCGGACCAATAGTCCCACAACAATACGACTGATCCATCAATTCCTTTGACGTATTTGACTGTATTAGTCTGGCAAAACTTATCAAATATATTTTTAGTTTGAAAATCTTTCAACAAAAAATCTTAGTATGATGCTTTTGCCTGATAAAAAGTTTTCATTTAAGGAAAGCTGTTATTACAGACTAAAATCATGATTCAAAATTTTTTCGACCGAGTTATGTGTTCTCTTTTGCTGGCATGTGCGTGCACACAATGGTGGACCCACTCTTGGGCAAATATTCGTGACTGCTCTATATATAAATTGATTAGAGTCTACCTAAAGGAGTGGTAGGTTCGTACTCTCAACAAATATAAGAAATAAATCAAATTGATTTTAATTCATAATCCATGAAAATAAAATAAAATTTGAGGCCCATATAAGTCATAATTAGCTTCACCCATCGGAAGCAAACAATTTCCACATCATAGCTATAAATAATTATTTATCAAATTACGAACACATATTTGAAATTTTCTTGTATACAAAAAGGGCTAAAGGCACACTTGACTTGTTTTATCAAATTAGACAAAAAGAAGAAGAAATAGTTAGTTTTAATAATATTCAATAGAGTAATTTTAAAAATAAGTGCGAAATTTGTAGGTTGGGATTTTGTTGATTAGTACGAAATATTTTTTTTTTTTTGAAAACAAAAGTAAATTTTTGAATACCACTAAAAATGTTTGTTGAAAATGTAGAGAAGGAAAAGGGTTTAGGGAATATCAAAAAGGGTGTTAGTAAAAAATCAAATTTAAAAGTTTTAAAAATCAGAACCTAAAGTTTGAATTCCATTTGTTTTCTTTTTTTAGATTTGAATTTAAATTTAGGGTTGAATGTTTTTAGTATTTAAAATTGCGTTTTTATGGGAAAAAAACAGAAATTTGTTGAATTTCACTTAATAAAGGTTAATAAAAATTCAACTTTTAAACTGCAAAAATAAGGATCAAATGTTCTAATCAAGTTTATTATTTTTATACATTCAAACCGTAGGTTGGGTTATTTCGAGTAATTTGAAAATATTTTTAATTTCTTAAAAATTGTAAATTTTTGAATTATAGTGAATCAAGGTTAAAAAAATCCAAACTTTAAATTTTAAAAATAAATGCGAATTTGTAGGTTGGGATTTTGTTGATTAGTATGAAATATTTTTTTTTTTGGAAAATAAAAATAAATTTTTGAATACCACTGAAAATGTTTGTTGAAAATGTAGAGAAGGAAAAGGGTTTAGGGAATATCAAAAAGGGTGTTAGGAAAAAATAAATTTTAAAAAATACTGAAAGTTTGAATTCCATTTATTTTTTATTTATTTTTTGAATTTTAATTGTAGGGTTGGATGTTTTTAGTATTTAAAATTGTGTTTTTTGTGAAAAAAACAGAAATTTGTTGAATTCCACTTAATCAAGGTTAATAAAAATTCAAATTTTAAACCTAAAAAATAAGGAACAAATATTTTAATCAAAATCTTCACAAACGGAAAATGGACATTTTTTGCAAGACTTGTACCACCAGTTGTATTTGCTCTCAATAGCTTTTATTGTCCCGTACGTGATGCACGTCGTGACCTTAAATATAAACCATCAAAGCTTAAAAAATCGATACAGACTTGACATAATTCAAGATAAGCAAAAAATAAAAAAGCGATATTTACCTCACCACAAAGCTTCACATCACTGCTAGACTTCTTTTCAGTCTCCCTAAGAAAATCATTTTCGAAAGAATAGGAGGACTGAGTAGACAACTGAGTCATCCTCAAACTGCTTTCCACACCATCCGCCGAAAGACTATACAGCAAAAATTCATAATTCCATCAATGAATAACCAAATAAATTGTCACATGAGTTCAAGAAAAATGAACACACCATTTTTTGAACTCAACGATCTCTGGCACCTTCGAATCCATGACAATCCTTGTTGTATATTTTGTATTTGTTATCCCGACCTTACCTATCGAGTTGAAAATATCAGATAAAATCCAAATACACAAGCAAATTTTTTTTAAAATAACGTGAACATAAACAGAATACAGAAGCCAAAAATATTTAAAATAACGTGAGCAAAAACCGATTACAGAAGCCAAAAATATTTAAAATAACGTGAAGAAAAACCGATTACAGAAGCCAAAAAATTTAAAATAACGTGAACAAAAACCGATTACAGAAGCCAAAAAGATTTAAAATAACATTTCGTTTGGAAAAAACATACCCGTAAAACATTTTATCCTTGCTAGTTGGACTATCAGGACTTTATGAGGAGTGTCGTTATTTGCCAAAAAAGACTACACCTCATCCACATAATGCTCCCACAAAGTGCACTCCAGCTTGTGACCCCTACACATGAGTTGCAGCAAGCACAACGTTAATACACAAAAAATATAAGCTAACAGAGCTTGATAAAATTAATGTATTTAGGGGGTGTTTGGTTGAGGAGAAATTGTTTGAATATTAGGAAAATGTAATTGATAGGGAAATAGTTGGAAAGTGAGTTTGGTAGGAAAATGTAAAAAAAGTTGTTTGGTTGATCAAAATTTTACCAGGGAAATTGAGTTAAATTTTCTAAGTCTTTGTTTGGTTGAAGATAAAATAAAGATGGGGAAGTGGGTTGAAATGAAAAAATTAACTCTTACACTTTATGGAATTTTTTGGTCTAGTGTACGAAATTTTTTCTTTGGCACTTTAGATTAGAGGGGTTTTTGGTTCAATGCATGTTGTCCTTTTTTTCATTTACCCATCTAATTGCAAATACCACCATCCAAGTGGTCTTTCCAAATAGTGATTTATTCCCCATTTTACACACATGCTTGAAATGCTGGGGAAATGTGTTAGATGGGGAAGTATTTCAAAAACCTTTGCCAAACATGGACATCCAAATTTACCAAAATGATATGCATAGGGAAATAAAAATATAACTTGAACCAAACACCCCCTTAAAGTGTTATAAAATCCGGTCCGACCCAGCCGGGTCGACCCGGAACCCGGTGACCCAGTCATTGGACTGGTCCGGGTCAAAGCATTGTACCGATTATGCATCGACCCGGTCAAACCCAGTCAAAACCTAGCCAAATCCGATCAAAATCGGTGACCCATTGACCCGACCGGGTCATGCATTAAAAAAAAAGGCCAAATTATATAAAACCAACATGTACTTTGATGCTTTTTCAAAAGAACACCTCCTACTTTCAATTGTAACAATTAACTCACTTGTATTATTATATTTCAATAATTTAACATATTTAATAATTTTCGGACAAAAATACCCTTACCCCCAACCCACCACCACTGTACATATAGAGTATACTAGCAATAAGAAAAATGGAGAATCCACTTGTCCGTCAACAATAACCGATCGACACATTGACCCAGAGTGAGTATTCCGGCCAGTTCCTGGAGTTCTCTGCACAGAGGTTTCAGTGCATAATTCCCAGAGTACGCTCCTTTAACGACCTTTATAATTGTTTTAATATTTATATACTGTATATTGGTCATGATTTCTTATACGTAAAATGTAAATACAAATGGGACGCTGGGGGCCCTCTCTATTTTAATTGTGTGCAAACGGATGCTGTAAGCAAGGCATTTTACTTCACGAGAGATAGTGGACCACAAGGGGCCTTGGAACGTCTATACAGGGCATAAGATCATGCTTGCATAACTGCATGCCATTATTTTATTTTTTTTTATCGCTGTGTAGTCTATTTTTAAATAGAATATGTTTGGTAAAATATATTAATTCTGAGAAGGGAACGTATATGTAATGTAACCTCATACAATATAGAAATTATGACAAGGGGGAACGAGTTTAATGGACGCTCGGCCCAAATTCAAGCGTGACAAATTGGATTGAATCTAAAACTATTTGCGAACATAAACATTGCGGTGGATAGAAACTTGTCAACAATTGTTAGTCTGGAGCTAACCTAATACATTAGCCAATTATTCTTCTAACAAGTGAAATCTAGTGTTTGGGTCAATTTGGTTAAAAGAAATTTGTCCCCACTGCAAAAGAGCAGCTGATGTTAGGAACTGATTATATCAGCTTTAGAATTATGGATAGAAACCTCCCAATGGTGTCGTTCGGTTATTGTTGACGAGCGAGTGGATTCTCCATTTTCCTTATTGTTAATATACTCTATGTATACAGTGGTGGTGGGTTGGGGGTAAGGGTATTTTTGTCTGAAAATTATTAAACATGTTTAATTGTTAAAATATAATAGTCAGTGTTGTAAAACCCGGCCCGACCCGGCCGGGTCGACCTGGAATGCGATGACCCGGTCATTGGACCGGTCCGGGTCAAGTATTGGACCGATCATGCATCGACCCGGTCAAACCCAGTCAAAACCGGTGACCCGGTCGGGTCATGCATATTTTTAAAAAAAAACCAAAAAATCAAAATTATTTCATCTTATCAGAAAAAATGTAGAACTCATTGTAAAAACTTTTTATAATTTTATTGCTATTATACTCTTCTACAATAATGACCTCAAATTTCAGTTTCCAATACTGAAGCAATTTGCAGAATAATAAATTAAGAGAATGTGACATATGTTATTTTAATGGGAAAAAAGTTTCCGATGTTACTTTAAATAACTTTATCTAATGTTCATCGAAACGACGTCGTTTTGGGGTTGAAAAATTAAAAAATTAGAGTGATAAAGACTATTATAACCCTGAAATAAATTAAAATTACAAAAATACCATGATTTCCGTCCCAAAACAACGTCTTTTTTATGAACATTAGATAAAGTTTCTAAAGTGACATTAGAAAAAACAAACCCTATTTTAATATAGTTGAATTTGAAAAATATGAGTTCAATGTTATTGAGAGGTATATATGTTTATGGGGATTCTGAGTTACAATTTAAATTGACATAGTAATAGTTTGCATTTTTATTTATTTACGCTTTATAATTTTTAGCTTATTTAGTGAACCTTGTTTAATTCATTTTAGATATGAAAAATATAATTGAATTTATATGTTCCTATCTATATTTTTTTAATATATCTATATGTATCCGGGTCAACCGGCCCGACCAGTGACCCGCCGGTCCGACCAGTGACCCAGTACCCCGACCGGGTCGGGTTTAATAACACTGATAATAGTACAAGGGGGTTAATTGTTCCAATTAAAAGTAGAAGGTGGTCTTTTGAAAAAGCATCAAAGTATAGGGTGGTTTTATATAATTTGCTCAAAAAAAAAAACTAAAAAACCAAAATTGTTTCATTTTATCAGAAAAAATGTAGAACTCATTGTAAAAACTTTTTATAATTTTATTTGGGGATAAGATATTGTGACAACCAAGTAAAGTTACAACCAATGTTAATACCAATCAATCTCACCGTTAGATTGGTAGTAGCAACCCCACGATTCTCATTGGTCTCTTAAATAGTCCCTTTCTATTCGTCTCTCTCTCCCCCTTTTCTCTACCCCTTCTCTCTCTCACTATACACTCTGCCGCCGCCGCTGCCCACAGCCTCTGTCCCGAAGACGCTGCCTGCCTCCGTCGCGCTGCCGCCGCCGCATTAGTGGAGAGCTTGAATATTATCGCGGTTTTTGATTCGAGATTCGATTTATCAGATTCGAGCTCTTGCATATATGTCTGTTTCTTCTTTACCAGAAATTCTATTAATCCAATGATGACCCGTATTTAAAGCACTTGCAAAGAAACCATTTTGTTGATTTTGAAATCTCGAATAAAACCACCCAAAGTTGGTTTTGACGATTATGATGGGAAAATATTAAGGCTGAAGTGTCCCTTTTATAGAAAGGATTCATTACCACGATTGGTTAGAG
This sequence comes from Gastrolobium villosum, assembly GCA_032173675.1. Lineage (NCBI taxonomy): Eukaryota > Viridiplantae > Streptophyta > Magnoliopsida > Fabales > Fabaceae > Gastrolobium > Gastrolobium villosum. Next base: position 12,657 of record JAVKPL010010612.1, read on the forward strand.
AGAAGAGTTTGTCCAAATCATGGTTTTGCGGAGATCACCGCGGAAGAGTGGAGATTGTTGGAACGGTGAGGACCCACCAAATGGCGAATCCTATGGACAGCTTCGATGACGGAATTGTGAGGATTGTCGATTACGAAAACCCTAAATCCCTTTTACAAATTATTGTTTCGAATATTTTTTTATTAAATATTTTACAAATCGAAATCGGAACCGGACCATTTGCTTCAACCGGGAATTATACTATCTGATCCGATCCAATCGGCTGCGCGACGAAGGCAGGCGGCGCTGTCAGGACAAAGACTGTGTATAACACCTCAAATATTTAAATGTGTATTTTAATATTGTATTGTGAAATGAAAGTTGGTGGATTAGTGAAAATCCAAGGATTATGGCCAAAATGGGCAAAAAAGGCAAAATGGTAATTTGCCAACCGTGTGTTCTGAGGCTTAAATACTGAGTTAGAGATTTCATATGACAAAAATAATGCCGGAAATGGAATCAGGGCGGAAAATTGAGTGAATAGGCAAATTTGGGAAAAATTGATGAATAGTGATTTTTAAGTGATTAAATACTGTGGTGTGAGTGTACCGATAGGTGTGAAATTTTTATCAATATTTTGGAGAAATAAAAATATGTCATGGACTGGAAAAATATGTAGATTAAGAATTTATGATCGGAATTTTTATCGGGGTCAAAGTTAGATCGCGTGTGGGACCCGTGTGACCGAAGTCACTTGGCCCCCACCTCTTTTTCTTCTTTCTTTCCTTTCTTTTTCTCTTCTTCTTCGCGCGCCCCTCCCTGCAAAAGGAACCAAAACCCCATTTCTTCACCATTTCACCATTTCTTCATTTCTTCACCGAATCGCTTGATTTTGGTGTTGAAATCTATTGTAAACAACCTTCTAGATCCATTGGTAACACTTAGAAACCTTGAATCCACCTCTTGGCTGCGTTTTTGGCAAAAATCAGATTCGAACCCTTTGGTGTTCTTGGAGTTTTTGGAGCTTGTGGTCTTCTTATGGTTTAGTGAAGCCTTGGTGGTGAACATACAACACATTGTGAGTATATTTGTGGTATTTTTATGGTTGATTTCATAGATCTAGGAATTTATGTTCTAAGCTTTAATTTTAGATGTGTGATGATAGAGAGCCCAAATGGAAAAATGCTATTAGATGTAAAGGCCTTAGAATCATGCTTGTAAGCTAGAAATGCTATGATAATTTTTGGTGAAAAAGATAGGTTTTTAACTTAGGAAAATTTGAGGGATTTTCATGAAAAATGAGTTTTGGGTGTAATTTGGATTTGATGATTGTTGTAGGGTGCCTCACACGGACGTGGTTGTGGAAGGTTGATTTGGAGCATACGTTTGGAACGGTATTGCTCATATTGAGGTAAACTCTTGGAACTTGGGTTTAATCCCTAGTGTGCTCCACCACACCTAGTGGAAGGTTGTGGTTGGATTATGTGGCTATGACACGGTGTGATTGTGTGCTTGTATGCATATTGCTTGGATTTTGTGAAAATTGTTTGGTCACTGGCCAGTTGACGTGTGGAGTTTGGACATCCGCTGGGTTCATCCTTGTGAGAATGCCAGTCGGGTTTTGCCGTGGAGTCGACTCTGGGAGCGGCGCCAGGATGATCCAAACGTGGGACATCCGCCGGATAGGGCTCATGAGGAGTTCCGGTTGGGTATTGCCATGGAGTCTTCTCAACCATGGGAGAGGCGCCAGGATTGTCTCGGGAGTTATATGATGGAGTCCTTGAACATGAATCCATGTGTGGATGTTCTTGGGTTGTCTCCAGTTGGATGGTGATATTGTATTGCTTGCATATTACATGATGTCATATTTATACATTTTAGTGAGAGTGGAGAGAGCCTCTAGCTCCATTGGTGAATCCATGTGTATGTTCTTGGGTTGTCTCCAGTTGGATGGTGATATTGTATTGCTTGCATATTACATGATGTCATATTTATACATTTTAGTGAGCCATGGAGTGGAGAGAGCCTCTAGCTCCATTGGTTTACTGAGATATATCCGTATATCTCACCCCGTGTTTGGGGGACCACATTTCAGGTCACTATGAGCCGGGAGGAGCTTCGGGCAAGAAGCCCGTATAGTGGACATTGGATTGGCATGCGGTGCATTGGGATTGCATGACATTTTGGAGGAGTTATGGAGTGCACATGGCATGACATTAGTATTTTGAGACTTAGGTCATGAACATATTGCATGATGTTATTTCCATGCTTTTGGGTAGTGTTCATGATTGTATACTAAGTCTTATTTATGGTTTATTGTACATGACATGGATAACTGTATATTTTGAGTGAGCATGGGACTTGTCCATTGCCACATTCATAGCCTTGAAGTCTTGATGATTTAGGTTGTAAAATGGTCCATATTTGTATGTAAATGGCCATTACTTTGAGGACTTTGTAAATGATGTATGTTTTAAGGAAATTGCATGATGGAAGGGCCTAGAGCCTACATTAGGACATGATTATGTGTTGTGTGGAGTACCAAGGGGTTAGGGATGGATTACACAACCCTTTTGGGGCTTAAAATGCTGTAATCTGTCATTTTTGCTGCATAGTAATCGATTACCCAAGCATGGTAATCGATTACCATGCAACAGGGGACGAAAAATTAGCTACTGTCTTCACTGGTAATCGATTACTGAGCTTTGGTAATCGATTACCATGTGAGGTAATCGATTACCCAAAGTTGGTAATCGATTACCAGAACAGAGGATTGAGAAATTTAGCTACTGCCTCATTTTTGACAGGTGGTAATCGATTACCACCCACTGGTAATCGATTACCACAGTGTAATTTTCGAAAATTCAGGTTTTTCTAGTCTAAAAGAAAGGGGCTTAACTTGATGGGTAGAACTCCAAATGGTACGTGGTTTGAAACCACGCGTAGATAACGTAAAGGACTACAACTTGGTAAAATGTGAGAGTAAGATGGTGAGCTTAAATGAAATGAATAAAAAGAATGATTAGTGATGCTAGTGAAATGTATGATTCCGCAAATTGCATTTACAATTATAGTGTGGTTTTAATTGATTACGGAAAATGTATTGATGTAAGAAAAGGAATATGATAAAAGAAAAATTTTCCCGTAATTTAATTAACCCAATCACTGTGATTGTAACTGCGCTTAATATCATAATCAATGTTAACAATACCGGTGTACAACGGGCTGTTACATTTTATGGTATCAGAGCAGTTTTGTGAGGGAACTCTGATTGTTTGTGTGTGTTGTATCTTGTGTGCCATAGCTATCTGTGAACTATTTATGATTAATGTATATCTGATTCCTCAGTGTGGGTCTGATCAACTCATTCCTTTGTGTTACATGTACAGATATCATGAGTAGGGCGCGTGGTCGCCGTGGGGCACGTGGTGCAGGTCCTTTGCCACCGGATCCGGTCACTGCAGTCCTGAATGCTCTGCAGGCGGAAACGGCTGCAAATAGAAACATGACTGAAAACCTGATGAAAACTAATCAGGATATGATGCAGGCCTTTATGGCTGAGATGAGGGCGGATAGAGGTCGTCCTAGGAGGGATAATTCACCTCCACATACGGCTACGGTGACTCCTACACCGACGCCATCTGTTACTCCTCAACAGGGGGAGAGTGGGGCTAGTCACCACACTGGTGAGGCTAGCCATCATACTACTGACCCTAGTTATGTTCCTGATCCGTCATCGGTTGCCCAATCTACTGGGGCTGCGGGGCAGGTGCTTGATAATGCTGACGATGAGCGTAGGCTCATATCTTTTAGGAAACATAAGCCACCCGCATTTCTGGGGTCAAGGGACCCAAAGGAGGTTACTGCTTGGTTGAGGGGTATGGATAAGATTTTCCAGGTGATGAGATGCCAAGATCCGCAGAAATTGTTGTATTCTGTTTATATGCTGGAGGGTGATGCCCAGGAGTGGTGGGACAATGTGTCTCGCCCATTTGTTATTCAGGGTGAGGTTATTTCGTGGACTATGTTTGAAGGATTATTTCATGAAGAATACTTTCCCCGTGATGTTCGGGAGGCAAAGCAAGGTGAATTTGATAATTTGGTACAGGGAGTCATGACTGTGGATGCCTATGTGGCAAAATTTAATGAGCTTGTGAAATTTGCAAACTATGGAGGTACTCTACCTACTCCGGAATTCTTGTCAGCTAAATTTCAAAGAGGGCTGAGTGTGAAGATTGCTAAGAAGATGTCTAATACGGCGGTGAGAAACTTTGCTGACTTGGTGACCCAATGCAAGAGGGTCGAGACTGTTTATGGGAGGTATCCAAAATCGGATAAGGTAAAAGAGCAAGATGTGAAGAGGACACCTGGTCCTTCTGGAAATACTAATAGAGGAGGTTTCAATAATAACAACAGGGGTAGGGGGTTGCATGTAAGGCAGCCTCCTGGTCAATTCAAGAGGGGTGGAAATACTGGTGGTGGTGGTGCTGCGAACAGATATTTTACCCCACAATGTGGGAAGTGTGGGAAATACCACAGAGGTGTATGTGGTGCTGGTTCGTCGGCTTGTTTTAGATGTGGTCAGAATGGCCACTTTGCTAGAAATTGTCCATCTTCTTCGGGGCAGGCTGCGAATCTGCAGGCCTTGCCGGCAGCTACTACTACTGCTACTCCTATTGCTGTTGTTCCTACTGTGGGACGAGTTTATACTACAAATGCGCAACGTACTGAAAAGGCTCCGAATTTGGTTAAAGGTATAATTTTCCTCTCTAATGTTGATTTGTCTGTATTATTTGATTCGGGAGCAACGCATTCATTTGTGGCGGACTATGTGGCTAAGGCGTTGGACTTAAAGGTAACAAGGATGGTTCCTCCGATGCATATTACTACCGCTACAGGAGAGGTTAGTGAATCGTCTTGGATTTGTGAAGATGTGAAGTTCACTTATTTAGGCAGGGGTTATACCATTGATTTAATTATCTTACCCCTGGCCTCTGTCAATTTGATTTTGGGGATGGATTGGTTGTCTCGGAACTGCGCAATGATTGATTGCTGCGGAAAGAGGTTGTTGCTATCTCACGAGAGGCCGTCTGTTTGTCCGTCTTTATATTTGTCTGTCAGTCAAACTGTGAAAGCCTTGAAGGCTGGAGATTTGGGATATGTCTTGTTGGGCGGATTGGTGGGTGATAAAAAGGAGGAGATTTCTGCTATTCCAGTTGTTAATGAGTTTGAGGACGTATTTCCTGATGAGATACCGGAATTTCCGCCTGAGAGAGAGATTGAATTCTCGATTGATCTACTGCCTGGTGTGGGGCCGATCTCCTTGGCTCCATACCGGATGTCGCCACTTGAGTTGGCCGAGTTGAAGAAACACATTGAAGAATTGTCTGCGAAGAATTTTATTAGGCCGAGTGTGTCTCCGTGGGGAGCACCGGTAATATTTGTGAAGAAAAAGGATGGTAGCATGAGATTGTGCACTGACTACCGACAGTTGAATAAAGTGACTATTAAGAACCGGTATCCATTACCGCGTATTGATGATTTATTAGATCAGTTGAGGGATGCCTGTGTATTTTCGAAGATTGATCTCCGGTCCGGATATCACCAGATTCGGATTAAACCGGAGGATGTACCTAAAACAGCTTTCCGATCCAGATATGTACATTTTGAATATCAAGTGATTCCTTTTGGGCTTACTAATGCCCCTGCGGTGTTCATGGATTATATGAACCGCATTTTTAAACCGTATTTGGACCAGTTCGTAATCGTGTTTATTGATGACATTTTGATCTATTCCAAGAGTAAAGAGGAGCACATCGACCATTTGAGGACTGTGTTGCAGGTGTTGAAAGATAAGAAGTTATATGCTAAACCGTCTAAGTGTGAATTCTGGTTGTCTGAGGTGCAATTTTTGGGTCATGTCATTTCTGCAAGTGGTGTTGCAGTGGATCCAAGCAAGATTGAAGCGGTGAGTGACTGGGAACGACCTAAGACTGTGACTGAGATTAGAAGTTTTCTGGGGCTTGCTGGCTATTATCGCCGATTTATACAGGGATTTTCTGCAATGGTTCTACCGTTGACCCGATTGACACGAAAGGATACTCCTTTTGTGTGGACCCAGGAATGTGAGGACTGTTTTCTGCTACTTAAAGAGAAATTGACCACTGCTCCGGTGTTGACTCTACCTGATCCGGAGGGTGAGTTTGTGTTATATTGTGACGCTTCTAAGAAAGGTTTAGGGAGCGTGCTGATGCAGGAAGGAAAAGTGATTGCTTATGCGTCTAGGCAGTTAAGGCCACATGAAGAAAATTATCCGACGCACGACTTGGAACTAGCTGCTATTGTGTTTGCCTTGAAAATCTGGAGGCACTTTCTGTATGGGATGAAGTTTGCTGTGTTCAGCGACCATAAAAGCTTGAAATATTTGTTCGATCAGAAGGAGCTGAATATGAGGCAGCGTAGATGGGTTGAATTCTTGAAAGATTATGACTTTGAGTTGAAATACCACCCGGGAAAGGCTAATGTGGTGGCAGATGCATTGAGTAGGAAGTCTGTCAACTTATCTCATATGATGATGTGGGACAATGAAGTGATTGAGCAATTTCGCGACATGAAAATAACGGATTTCTTTGCAGGGAGAATGTGTGATATGGAGTTGACTCGGATTGAGAACGAGCTGCACGAGAAAATTAAAGAGACTCAGATTCGAAATGAAAGTATAAAGTATTTGAAGGGCCAGAGTGGCATATCTGTTAATGAACAGGGATTATTGTTATATCAGGGCAGGATTGTTGTGCCCAAGGAACTTGCAGAGGAAGTTATGACTGAGGCCCATAAGGGTCAATATGCTATCCACCCAGGTGACACAAAAATGTACCAAGATTTGAAAGTTAAGTTCTGGTGGCCTGGGAGGAAAAGGGATGTTGCCGAGTACGTGTCTAAGTGCTTGGTGTGTCAGAAAGTGAAAATAGAGCATCAGAAACCTGCTGGATTACTTCAGCCGCTGGATATACCAGAATGGAAATGGGAGAGTATTTCAATGGATTTTGTTGTGGGATTGCCGCGAACTCAAGCTGGTTATGATTCGATTTGGGTTATTGTGGACCGACTCACGAAGTCTGCACATTTTCTACCAGTACGAGTGGATTACACCACAGAGAAGTTGGCTACACTGTATGTAAAGGAGATTGTTAGACTCCATGGGATACCGATTAGCATTGTGAGCGATCGGGACCCGAAGTTTACTTCACGATTTTGGGGAGCTTTGCAACAGGCTTTTGGCACTCAGCTTCGACTGAGCACTGCTTATCACCCGCAAACTGATGGTCAGACTGAGAGGACCATACAGACACTTGAGGATATGCTGAGAGCTTGCACACTGGAACAGGGTAATGCTTGGGATAAGTACTTACCATTGGTGGAATTTTCTTATAATAACAGTTTTCATTCTAGTCTGGGTATGGCACCATATGAGGTTTTGTATGGGAGGAGGTGTCGTACGCCCACTTGTTGGACTGAGGTAGGCGATAAAGAAAGATTTGGTCCGGATTTTGTGCAGGAAACAACAGTGCAAATTGAAATGATCAGAGAAAAATTGAAACAGGCACAGAATCGGCAGAAAAGTTACTATGACAATAAGCATAGACCGCTGGAATTTGAGGAAGGTGACCATGTTTTTGTACGGTTATCTCCGGTCACAGGTGTTGGCCGTGCGTTGGGTGTGAGGAAGCTGAGTCCACGATTCATTGGGCCATATCAAATTATGAAAAGAGTAGGATTGGTGGCCTATCAGCTTGCCTTACCCCCTCAGTTGTCTAATCTACATGATGTTTTTCATGTGTCGCAGTTGCGACGTTATGTTCCGGATGAATCACATGTGGTGATGCCGGATAATATTGAAATCAGGGAGAACTTGAAGACTCTCGTTGGTCCTATTGCAGTATTGGATCGCAGTGAAAAGCGATTGAGAAGTAAAGTGATTCCCATGCTGAAGATTCAGTGGGAAGGCCGCACACCTGAGGAGGCTACTTGGGAGCGGGAGGACGAGATTCTCCGGCTGTATCCTGAGTTAGCAAGCAGGTATGATTTAATTTTGCGGACAAAATTTCTAAAAGGTGGGGTGAATATAACACCTCAAATATTTAAATGTGTATTTTAATATTGTATTGTGAAATGAAAGTTGGTGGATTAGTGAAAATCCAAGGATTATGGCCAAAATGGGCAAAAAGGGCAAAATGGTAATTTGCAAACCGTGTGTTCTGAGGCTTAAATACTGAGTTAGAGATTTCATATGACAAAAATAATGCCGGAAATGGAATCAGGGCGGAAAATTGAGTGAATAGGCAAATTTGGGAAAAATTGATGAATAGTGATTTTTAAGTGATTAAATATTGTGGTGTGAGTGTACCGATAGGTGTGAAATTTTTATCAATATTTTGGAGAAATAAAAATATGTTATGGACTGGAAAAATATGTAGATTAAGAATTTATGATCGGAATTTTTATCGGGGTCAAAGTTAGATCGCGTGTGGGACCCGTGTGACCGAAGTCACTTGGCCCCCACCTCTTTTTCTTCTTTCTTTCCTTTCTTTTTCTCTTCTTCTTCGCGCGCCCCTCCCTGCAAAAGGAACCAAAACCCCATTTCTTCACCATTTCACCATTTCTTCATTTCTTCACCGAATCGCTTGATTTTGGTGTTGAAATCTATTGTAAACAACCTTCTAGATCCATTGGTAACACTTAGAAACCTTGAATCCACCTCTTGGCTGCGTTTTTGGCAAAAATCAGATTCGAACCCTTTGGTGTTCTTGGAGTTTTTGGAGCTTGTGGTCTTCTTATGGTTTAGTGAAGCCTTGGTGGTGAACATACAACACATTGTGAGTATATTTGTGGTATTTTTATGGTTGATTTCATAGATCTAGGAATTTATGTTCTAAGCTTTAATTTTAGATGTGTGATGATAGAGAGCCCAAATGGAAAAATGCTATTAGATGAAAAGGCCTTAGAATCATGCTTGTAAGCTAGAAATGCTATGATAATTTTTGGTGAAAAAGATAGGTTTTTAACTTAGGAAAATTTGAGGGATTTTCATGAAAAATGAGTTTTGGGTGTAATTTGGATTTGATGATTGTTGTAGGGTGCCTCACACGGACGTGGTTGTGGAAGGTTGATTTGGAGCATACGTTTGGAACGGTATTGCTCATATTGAGGTAAACTCTTGGAACTTGGGTTTAATCCCTAGTGTGCTCCACCACACCTAGTGGAAGGTTGTGGTTGGATTATGTGGTTATGACATGGTGTGATTGTGTGCTTGTATGCATATTGCTTGGATTTTGTGAAAATTGTTTGGTCACTGGCCAGTTGACGTGTGGAGTTTGGACATCCGCTGGGTTCATCCTTGTGAGAATTCCAGTCAGGTTTTGCCGTGGAGTCGACTCTGGGAGCGGCGCCAGGATGATCCAAACGTGGGACATCCGCCGGATAGGGCTCATGAGGAGTTCCGGTTGGGTATTGCCATGGAGTCTTCTCAACCATGGGAGAGGCGCCAGGATTGTCTCGGGAGTTATATGATGGAGTCCTTGAACATGAATCCATGTGTGGATGTTCTTGGGTTGTCTCCAGTTGGATGGTGATATTGTATTGCTTGCATATTACATGATGTCATATTTATACATTTTAGTGAGCAATGGAGTGGAGAGAGCCTCTAGCTCCATTGGTTTACTAAGATATATCCGTATATCTCACCCCGTGTTTGGGGGACCACATTTCAGGTCACTATGAGCCGGGAGGAGCTTCGGGCAAGAAGCCCGTATAGTGGACATTGGATTGGCATGCGGTGCATTGGGATTGCATGACATTTTGGAGGAGTTATGGAGTGCACATGGCATGACATTAGTATTTTGAGACTTAGGTCATGAACATATTGCATGATGTTATTTCCATGCTTTTGGGTAGTGTTCATGATTGTATACTAAGTCTTATTTATGGTTTATTGTACATGACATGGATAACTGTATATTTTGAGTGAGCATGGGACTTGTCCATTGCCACATTCATAGCCTTGAAGTCTTGATGATTTAGGTTGTAAAATGGTCCATATTTGTATGTAAATGGCCATTACTTTGAGGACTTTGTAAATGATGTATGTTTTAAGGAAATTGCATGATGGAAGGGCCTAGAGCCTACATTAGGACATGATTATGTGTTGTGTGGAGTACCAAGGGGTTAGGGATGGATTACACAACCCTTTTGGGGCTTAAAATGTTGTAATCTGTCATTTTTGCTGCATAGTAATCGATTACCCAAGCATGGTAATCGATTACCATGCAACAGGGGACGAAAAATTAGCTACTGTCTTCACTGGTAATCGATTACTGAGCTTTGGTAATCGATTACCATGTGAGGTAATCGATTACCCAAAGTTGGTAATCGATTACCAGAACAGAGGATTGAGAAATTTAGCTACTGCCTCATTTTTGACAGGTGGTAATCGATTACCACCCACTGGTAATCGATTACCACAGTGTAATTTTCGAAAATTCATGTTTTTCTAGTCTAAAAGAAAGGGGCTTAACTTGATGGGTAAAACTCTAAATGGTACGTGGTTTGAAACCACGCGTAGATAACGTAAAGGACTACAACTTGGTAAAATGTGAGAGTAAGATGGTGAGCTTAAATGAAATGAATAAAAAGAATGATTAGTGATGCTAGTGAAATGTATGATTCCGCAAATTGCATTTACAATTATAGTGTGGTTTTAATTGATTACGGAAAATGTATTGATGTAAGAAAAGGAATATGATAAAAGAAAAATTTTCCCGTAATTTAATTAACCCAATCACTGTGATTGTAACTGCGCTTAATATCATAATCAATGTTAACAATACCGGTGTACAACGGGCTGTTACACTGTGGGCAGTGGCGGCAAAGTGTATAGTGAGAGAGAGAAGGGGAGAGAGAAATGAATAGAAATGGACTATTTAAGAGACCAATGAGGATCGTGGGATCGCTACTACCAATCTAACAAAGAGATTGATTGGTAGTAACATTAGTTGTAACTTTATTGGTTGTCCCAATATCCTATCCCTTTTATTTGCTAGTATACTCTTCTACAATGACCTCAACTTTCAATTTCCAATACTGAAGCAATTTGCGGAATAATAAATTAAGAGAATGTGACATATGTTATTTTAATATAGTTGAATTTGAAAAATATGAGTTCAATGTCATTGAGAGGTATGTTTATGGGGATTCTGAGTTGCAATTTAAATTGACATAGTAATAGCGTGCATTTTTATTTATTTATGCTTCGTATTTTTTAGCTTATTTGGTGAACCTTATTTAATTCATTTTAGATATGAAAAATAAAATTGAATTTATATGTTCATATTTATATATTTTTTATATATCTATATGCATCCGAGTCAACCGGTCCGACCTGTGACCCACCGGTCCGACCAGTGACCCAGTAACCCATTACCCCGACCGAGTCGATGCCGGGTCGGGTTTAATAACACTGTTTAACTAAAAAAATTAAATACCTCAGGTTGTCAAGCTCTAACACTACCATTTTTGTCTTCTTACCAGAAACCACACGATCACAAACTTCCCAAATTCCTGAGATTAAACCAATGACGTCTACAAAAAAAGAGGGCAGCAAACAGTTGGTGAAAAAAATTGCAATAATTAGAAATTGGATAACAGTAAGGAAAATTACATTACAGACTAAATAAGGAGAGTCAAACATTTCTTTCTCAACGATGTCATAATCAACAAAATCAAATTCACTTGCAGAAATATCAGAATCAACAATTGATTTAACATCAGTCCTCAAGTTGAAAGACAAACGATACTGATGCTTGGTTGGCCTGAACACATCGCTATTGAATCCAACTCCAATTTTTTTTATAAAATAGCACTCTCCTTCATGGATTTTCTTTCGCATCGGCAAAGAACCTCTGACAGTGGCATGGATCCTACCACCCTACAAAATAACGCAGCCAACTCACATCAATAACATTAATTAAAATGGAACTTGCGTAGAGATGGAAGATTTAAAATACGCAAAGATGGAAGATTTTAAAAATGTAGACAACTACATGTTCATCCAATAAAACCATTTCAACATATCGTCAAAATCTCTACGTTGAAAATTAGGAACTTTCCAACCACGAACCACCTTCACCTTAATCCTCCAGTTCCTCTTTGGCAGGATTGATGTTACAAGTCCCACATTGGTTGCCAATACAACTAATGTGGGGTTTATAAATAGTTTGGTTACCAAAAAAAAAAGTAATAAATAATTTAAAATAAATTTTTTTTTAAAATAAAAGTTAATGCAGATATAGAGGAACAATAGGGTATCAGAATCTTTTATGGAGAAATTTAATATTAAAGGATCTATATAAAATCAGACGCATTAAATCCATTCCTATATATCAAAGTGCTTCAGTTATTAAAAGGAAGAAATCAATTTTAAAAAATCAAACGGGCTTTTTTCTCTTGACCACACGAAGTGCCTTAATTAAGACTTGTGAAAAAGGTGTTATTAATTATTCATTCTCTTAAATAAAATACTTAATTAAGAAATTAAAATGAAAAGTATTAATTAAAAATATAAAAAATTTAATATTTTTATATTATAATAATTTAATAAAATAATTTTTTTTATAATTTTCATTATTCAATAATTAAAATAATTTAGTATTAAAAAATGCATTTATAAAAAGCATCAAGCATTTCTACGGATACCCGTTACCCATTAAACAGAGAATAATATGACAATAATCCTCCAAAATTGCTAGAAATATTTACTATCTGTTTATGTTATGCATATCACTAATTAGTATAACATTATAACATTATAACATTAAACCAGAAAAAAAACTATTTAAGTATATAGACTACATATATCATCCGTGTAATATAGACTCCATTCTTTCTTGTGGATTAAGAATTCTCTCCTCTGGCTCCTCATCTTCTTGCGAAGCAGCGAAGGTTTGGTCTTTTCTCTTGTGCCTCCCAATTCTTTTTATTTGTGTATTATTATAATTATGTTCTTGGGATCAGCACTGTTCTCTTGATCATTTTCTTTCAAGAAAGTGGGATTAGTACTGTAATCTTGATCATTTTCTTTAAATATAAGGTGGAGCCTGTTTGATCTAACTTATGTTTATAAGTTGCTTCTAGCATAAAAAGAGAGAGGATCCAAACAGGCACTATATTTGGTGAATTAAGTATACAAGATCCCTTTTAGATATAATACAACATGGTACCAAAGATATAGTACAATAGTAAAGCTACACTGTTATCAACACTAATCAATTTACATATATCCAAGATCAAATAAAAGGATCACTTAATTAAATTGGATTTATATTGCACCCCTATACGGATCATGACTTAACCCATTTTTATAAAAACAAGAAAAAATTACAATTGATTGAAGCACATAATCATTATATAAAATTCTAACAGTCAAGTGATTAAATAACTCTAATTGAATTGCTAGATATGTGACTCAAATATAATGTACAAATAATATTACTCTATTGAATATAATTAAAACTAACTATTTCTTCTTCTTTTTGTCTAATTTGATAAAACAAGTCAAGTTTGCCTTTAGCCCTTTTTGTATACAAGAAAATTTCAAATATGTGTTCGTAATTTGATAAATAATTACTTATAGCTATGATGTGGAAATTGTTTGCTTCCGATGGATGAAGCTAATTATGACGTATATGGGCCTCAAATTTTATTTTATTTTCGTGGATTATGAATTGAAATCAATTTGATTTATTTCTTATATTTGTTGAGAGTACGAACCCACCACTCCTTTATGTTAGACTCTAATCAATTTATATATAGAGCAGTCACGAATATTTGTCCAAGAGTGGGTCCACCATTGTGTGCACGTGCATGCCAGCAAAAGAGAACACATAACTCGGTCAAAAAAAATTTGAATCATGATTTTAGTCTGTAATAACAACTTTCCTTAAATGAAAACTTTTTATCAGGCAAAAGCATCATACTAAGATTTTTTGTTGAAAGATTTTCAAACTAAAAATATATTTGATAAGTTTTGCCAGACTAATGCAGTCAAATACGTCAAAGGAATTGACGGAATCAGTCCCGTCAGGTATTATTGTGGGACTATTGGTCCACGTCGGATTCTACAAGCAGTCCCAAGAGCAAACGACAACCAGTCCTATGAGCTAACGACACCCAGTCCTGTCATGGACATTGACGGCACTCTCACTCCACATCAGATCCATGTGTGCCAGTCTCGTCAAATAAGTTAACGACACCAAATCAGTTAAACAAAACTAACACCGTCCGTCAAAATGTTTGACGGTATCTATCTTTAACATGCTACAATTTCATCCTAAGTTTTTTTTTCCTGCATAACTATTAGTTTAATTGATTGTTAACATTAAAACTTCAGTCTTTTTAAATTGTTTATTTAAAATTTTATTTTTGTATTCAATATAATAATTTAAAATTACATATAAATACATGATTTTATTTTAATTTTATTTGTACTGAAGATATAAGCATAAGCTGTGTCCAAATAAATTATTTCGATTAAATTATTTTTCAAGTTATTTTATTAGCATAATAAAACTTAATTAATTCTTACCGTAATCTAGTATTACTTTAATTCTATTATAGTTTCCTAAAATAACTACGTAGTAACTTTAAAAAGTTATTCCTACCAAAAATATAAAAAGTTGAAAATAAAATTATAATTTAATTCTGCAAATTGATATAGCATATAAGGAAAAAAATGTAGGATGTAAAAGATAGATACTATCAAACACTTGGATTAGTTTTATTTAACTGATTTGGTTTTGTCAATGTATTTGACGGGACTGGCACATATGAATCTGATGTGAAGTGAGAGTGCCATTAATGTCCCTGACGGGACTGGGTTCTGTCATCTCCTCCTACTTGACTATCGGTAGAATCTGACATGGACCAGTAATCCTGCAACATTACTTGACGAAACTGGTTCCGTCAATTTCTTTGACGTGTTTGACTTAGTCTGATGAAACTGTTGTTGTTGAGCTCGCTGCTAGAAAGTTGGGATACTCTAGTAGTGACATTAAGAATCTCTGCTCCTAATGCGAAATTGAAGATGGATGCTGTGACAGACATCCTCCTAAAAGAAGAGTCCAAGATAAAGGAACTAAGTTTAACCAGCACATCTAATGTGAACGTGACTGATAACAGAGGAAGGTGCGACACCCAGGATTGTAGCAAGAGCCAGGGTCCAGAGGCCGGTCTAGGCCAAAATATGAGTTGAAGTGCTTCTATTGTGGGAAGCCCGGTCATAAGAAGCCAGACTGTAGGTTTATGCAAAATATGAAAAGAACGGCAGTGTGAGGCCATATTAGATTATTTATGCTTCTGTTGTAAAAAAAAAAATTCTCTATCACACGGACATAAAAGTGAGTGGGTCCTATTTTGAAAAGAAAATAAAAGAGCGAGAAGAAGTTAGTGAGATCCATTACTTTTATGTGAATTTGGCAGAGAAGCAAAAATATTAAACACTTTTTTTATTTGTGTCTTATTATAATTATGTTCTTGGGATCTATACTCTTTCTTGTGTTTCATCTCTGCTACACAATTTAGTGATTTTATTCTGAGTTATATTTTCATGGAATTGTAGTTTTATGTTTGTTTACAAAACAAAGAATATAGTGATTAATTTTCAAGTTTTATTTCGTGGATTGCCATTTTCTTTCAAGTAGGTGGGATTAGTGTGATTCCGTGTTTCAAAGAATCAAATTTTAATATAACTTGTCCTTATTTATTTTATAAAATATGTATTATCCTTTAAAAATGATATTCTCTATTTTAAAATAATTTTCATTTAATGTTTTACGTTAAAACTAGATTTGAGTAGATTACATCCTCATTTCATTTAGTGAAAATATCATCAGATAAAGATAAAAATAAAAAAAAACTAACACTTTCTTTGGCTTGAAAAGTAATAAATAATTTGCTTACGAAAAAAAAGTAATAAATAATTTAAAACAAATGATATATTTCTAGCAATTTCGCAGGATTATTACCTATGTAGCACCGGCACGACACGCGACACGTAATACGATACGACACGACACTTTGACACGTCAATCTTAAAAAATTATTGATTTTGACAGGATGGGACACGTTTTAATATTAAATAATATTTTTTAATTATATAGTGTATATTTCATTTAATATTCAATAATTTAACAAAAATAAAAAAATTAATAATACCCATCAAAATATTATCTTTCAACTTTCATTTCCAATCCAAAACCACATAAGAAAAATTGATTCAAAGTCGGAATCCAAGGTGTTACATAAAGGAAGAAAAAAAAATGATATAACCAATGGCAACAGCAGCAAGCTTAATTCACCGATACCCAATACCACAAATTGTAGCAGCGTTCTTGACAAAAGACAAAAACATAAACTAAAAGAATACATAAGAACATCAAAAACACAATCAAATATTATAAAAGGTGGAAGCTTTAATAAAAAAAGAATTAAGATGAAAGATAGAGAGATCATATCAGATTAGAGAGAGATTAGGGAGCAGGAGACATGGTAAGAGCGTAACAGGAATGACAACGATAGTGTTGAGATGATCTATTTTTTACTTAAAGGAAAAAAAGGGAGAAAATTGATATGATCATGTAGAAGCTTTACTAATATATTTTAATTATTTAAAAAATAATTTTTTTTTAAAATATAACTTTTTAAAAAATTTACGAAATGCCATTTGAGCGTGTTGGAACGTATCGGACTCGGTCAAATTCGCATGTCGGAATGGTCAATGTGTCAGAAAAAGTTGACCGCGTGTCCGACACCGTGTCGGATCGTGTCGACGTGTCAGAGCGTGTCGGACACACGACTCTCACTATTATTACCATATTATTCTATGTTTACTATTTTTTCATTATTATTTTAAAGGGTAATGGTTATCCGTAGAGCTGTTTAAGAAATAATTGATGCTTTTTATAAATACATTATCTAATTTAATTATTGAAAAATGAAAATTATAAAAAAATTATTTTCTTAATTTATTATATTATAAAAATGTTAAATATTTTTATATTTTTATTTAATACTTCTCATATTAATTTCTTAACTAAGTATTGTATTTAAGAACATGAATAATTAATAACGCCTTTTACATAACAGAAGCACTTGATTTTTAAGATTACAATACGAATCCTACTTGATTTTACATACGCCTTTTATAAAAGACCGTTTGATTTTTTTTAAGTTGATTTCTTCCTTTTAATAACAGAAGCACTTGAAAGGAATGGATTTAATGCGTCTGATTTTGTACAGATACGTTAATATTAAATCTCTCCATAAAAGATTCTGATACATAACATTAAACTAGAAAAAACACTATTTAAGTACATAGACACATATATCATTAGTGTAATAATATAGACTCCCTTCTTTATTGTGGATTAAGAATTCTCTCCTCTAGCTAGTCATCTTCTTGAGAAGCAGCGAAGGTTTGGTCTTGTCTCTTGTGCCTCCCAATTCTTTTTATTTGTGTATTATTATAATTGTGTTCTTGGGATCAACATTGTGTTCTTGATCATATTTTCTTTCAAGAAAGTAGGATTCGTATTGTAATCTTGATCATTTTCTTTAAATATAACCTGTTGTTTCCTTTTTTGTATTTTTGTTGTTCCACGGGTATCACTAATGTGTGTTCCACGGGTACGTATCAGCTGTCCCCTATTTTGTTTCTTGTTTCTTATTTGATTCCACGTTATTAATTCCATATTTCAATCCATGCAATGATTTCAAGATCTTAACTTTAATTGCTAATGTTACTTTGCAGGATGGAAAACAAGAAAAGAAAACTGATGAGTCCAGATTGGTCCAAGATGCCAACTGATATCATAGAGACGATTTACAAGGGCATAGAATTTCAGGATCAAGCTCGATTTGGCACCGTATGTAAGGGTTGGTATTCTTGTACCTATAACAAACCCCATCTCGCAGTTCCAAACAGAACCCCTTGGTTAATTGATAACAATGATGAAAGCTCAAGATACAATCTTGTTGTTAGTCCCTCTAATCGTCACAAGGATTTTAAAATCTACAAACCATTTAGGCCTTTCCGTGATTCCTGCATTAAGGGATCGATCAAGGGCTGGTTAGTTATCAGATCTCGAGTTAAAGTGTTCATTCTCAACTTGTTCTCAAAAGTTCGAATTGAACTCCCTCCTCGTACCACGATGCCGGATTTCCTCAAGTCAAAGGGATACAATGTTAGTGGCATGGACACTCCTGTGTCTTTCACAATTTCAACATGTGTCAATTCAAATCCTATCATGGCTGCAGCTGTTACTTGCGGTGGTGACTTGGTATGGTGCAAGATAGGGTCAGACAAAGCATGGAATGGCTATCGGGGTGATAAACAATATGGGAATCTCACTTTTCACAAAGACAAACTTTATGCTATTACCCGAGACGGTAGAAAAGTTGATATATTTCGAGTTGGAGTTGATGATGATGAATCATCAGTGCTCTTTTTGTTGCATAGTATAGATTCTGAGCAGTCAACCAAGATTCTATCAGATTCTAATTTGAATGTATATTTGGTGGTGTCTAATGGAAGTGTTTTAGTTGTGAAGAGGTATTATCGTGATTATGAATTTCGTGCGCCAACGATTGGCTTTGATGTTTTTAAGGTACAAGAAGACTGCATCCAACCCAGGGTCGTGAATGTGGACACCTTGGGAGACCAAGATTTGTTTCTGGGTGAATTGAATTGTGAATCTGTTCCAGCTAAAGACTTTCTTGGAGTTCAAGAAGGCTGCATATACTTCACTGGCTACTCCGATAGCGGTTTTATGTCTGAATTGGGAGCTTTCTCAGTTAAAGAAAGACGTATGCTAGATCCGCTTTATCTTACCAATATGGAATATCCAATTTGGGTCTTACCTAGGTTTGCATTTACGTGTAACTGCACATGTCATGATTCTACACTATGGAAGCCCAAGAAAAAGAAAAAAATATGTAAAGCGCAAAACTAATGTTGTGTGAATTTAGCTTGGGATTTGGATCTTTTGTACTTTGTGAAGAGACAAAAAAAAAATTATCAATGCAAATATTTTACATTGTTTTGATTACTTTCAAGGTTAGTTTTTATTCAACTCTAGAACATATCACAAGAGCCTATGAGTGTGTGTCTTTGTGTTGTTCATGAGCAAGTTAAGTGAAATGAAAGGATTCAGATCAAGTTTAGTTTACAAGTCATTTCCATTTTGTACATCTTTTGCGTTTTCTTCGTGATTATTTGTTTACCTTCATTCGGGGTTGGCTATGTTGACCGAGTGTTATATTGTTTGGCACGCGTGTTACAGATAGGTTCTTTCTTATATAGAGAGTTGTGGTCTCTTTGCTTAACAATCGATCCTCACCCCGAGCTATGGTCTCTTTCATGCTATTTATCACCTTTGAAAGTGGACTACAATTTTGATATGATCGATTAGATTGTTGATTTTTTTAATGTCTTACCATATATATATGGGTTTATCATCTATCATTTGATATGACCTCAAAAAATTTCCTACACACACAACATTTTATGGGCCCGCAGCAAAAAAAATAAAAAATACCGACACGCAAAACGAATCTCTATAACATAACACAATCCCTTTTCCTACAACATAACTCTTATAAAATCCTATATATATATATATATATATATATATATATATATATATATATATATAATCTGATACAAAGACTCACCCCTTATTTATCCCTTCAAAATGAATGCAAATGATTTTGGGATGGTAGGTTCTATAATATATGCAAATACACTCGAGCAAAATGAAAGATAAAGAAAATAAAATAACAGAGGGCTTCGAATATTTCACACGAATATGTTCAGTTTTTGGTGCATCTCAATAATAATTTTTTTTTAACGAATCTAGATCAAAAACATTTATTGTATTCCAGGCCATGGCATAAAGTGAAAGAAATTTTCACTTTTAGCTCAGAATTCGATTCAAACATAGGAGGGAGTATTTTGCTTCATACATTGATTTATGTTACGAAAGGTGATGAGGTGGTTGTAGAAAACGGGTCATAGACTGATGCTAATGGCTGAATTTGTAGCATGTATAATGGGAGAGGTGTAACGAAGCATTGTAACGAGATTGTCAAGGGTTCGAGAATTCTGCTTGGAGAAGGTTCTTCAATTAACTTATGGATTGACATTGAGATATATAGTCCCACATTGGTTGGATGAACAACTAATATGGCCTTTATAAGGTCTTGGGCACTCCCACCCTTTGAGCTTGCTATTGGGGTGGTGTATCCCAAGTTTCTTTACAATTGATCGGTGGCTGCCCTTCCCTGGTAATCATCTTTTTTTTTTTTTGGTACAGCTGGTAATCATCTTCAATTTGCCAATGTTGTGTGAAATTTGGATCTTCTAGACTAAAAGAGGTAAATCAAACTTTCCATTGTTTGATCCTCAAGACTGAATGGCCACATTCTATGTTACTAACAAGATCGTAACTAAGATTTTAGATAACCGTCTTAAAGAACACATGCCTCATTTTATTTCTGCCAATGAGTGTAGCTTTGTCCTAACATAGTCATTCCCAGGAAAAGGCATATGACAAATTGCTGCATCTCGTCCTCATCGATGAATCTCATTTGGAAATGGAGCCTCCAGCAAGGAATTAAAATCTTCAAGCAACTTTTTTATGGGACTAGCTCAACGTCTAACAAGAGGAATGGGATAAGTAGGGCTGAATTTCAGACACCTATGTGCTTTTAACAGAGCTCTGGTTATAAAAAGTTGGAAATGGATTGTTTACGAATAATAAACAACTTCTTTTGGAAAAAATAATTTAAAAATATATAATATTATGTAAATTTAAATTCCAAAAAAAAAATCAATCAATAAATCAAATTAAATCTTTATTTTCTTTCCTTAATTAATAGTAATTTTCCAGATTTATTTTTGAAACTAAATAAAAAATTAAATTTTTATTTTGTTTTTCTTATTAACAATAACTTTTCAGATTTTTAAAAAAAATTCAATCTAAGTTCATATTTTTATTTATTTTTCTCAATAAATATTTTTTTTTAAAAATTCTTTATATAAAAATTATAAATTTTGATTTGATTTTCGTATTATAAATTTTGATACGATACATAATCCGATATTATATGTACACATTCCGATAGTATATCGTACAAGCAATCGAAATCATATAGTGTATACTAAGCATAGTTGTTACAATCTCGATTTATCATTACGATTTTACGTTTTTACGATTTTTTTCATCAAAACAATTTTACCAATATTCCAAACGCGTTTTCGCTTTTATGATTTTTTTACATTACAATTCTACATTTTACGATTTTTTAGCCCCCTTTCTGATTTTACTTCAAATCTCGATTTTAACAACCTTGATACTAACAACTATAAGGGTTTGCTTGAGTCAGGGGTTCAAACCCTGCCTCAAGCATATTCTTGGAAAATCTTTGGGGCTAGAGGAAGTGCCTCTCTTCTCGAATGGGGATTAGTCTCATCCTTCCTCCGGTAGCAAAGCTCAATGCACCCGCTGTTCCAATGAGGGACTAGCCTTCAGGGCCGTGCCCCGAGGGCAAGGTGACCGGAGGAGGTTGAATGAGGATACCTCTAGATTAATACTAAAAAATAAAAAATAAATAAATTGATACTATGTGGTCGTGTTGTTGTTTGTTAAGTTTATATTTTTATATAAATTATATAAAACAATAAATTGTTATATTATTCAGTATTTAGTATGATATTGTATAAGATAATATATTGAATTGGATAATATCATCCAATAATTGGTAATGCATTGTATAATACTATATAGGATTAAAATAAATATTTCTGAAAAAATATCATTTAATAAAAAATTTATATAATTCTTCCAAATATAGCATATGATGTTAATTTTGTATAAAAATATATTGATTAGTATGTCCAAATAATATATTAATTTTTGTAGAAATAAAAATCTGCAATATTTTAAAAAATTAATATATTGAAAAATTAATTTTTATTTTATATATTAATATTAAAATAATATATTAATTCTTGAGAAGGGGTGAAAACTGAAAAGGTTATAACAAGGAAGAAAAAAATGAGAAGGGATTAATTTAATACATCAATTCCTTATCAGACATAACCTTACTCCCTTATGCCTGATTAAATTATACATCATTTCGATATATTAAAAGATTTGTTGTATAAACTTATATTATACGATGGTTACACCAAACAATTGAAAATATCATAACTAAGGCTGGCAAAACTGACTCGGCTGGGCGAATTAATGAAAGGTGTTTCAGTAAAATGTATATGATATAAAAATAAATAAAATTACAATAACACCCTTCATTAATTCACCTAAAATTACATAAACACCCTTCATTAATCAAAACGACGTAGTTTTGAGGCTAACTGGAAATAAACTTATCTCAAGCTGCTTGAGAAATGTTTTTCCCATATATATATATATATATATATATATATATATATATATATATGTATATATATATATATATATATAGGATCATTTTACACCAGTGTAAGTTACACTCTTAATCTTGTCCGTTAATCCCACTTATATCTAAGGGCTCAAATTTTTTAGTAATGTGAGCCATTGGATACAAGTGGATCAATGGTCAAGATTGAGTGTAAGACTTCTAACTCTTACACTGGTATAAGAATATCCTGCCCCATATATATATATATATACATATATATATACATATAGATATATATACATATAGATATATATATGTATATATACATATATACATATATATATGTATATATACATATATACATATATATATGTATATATACATATATATATATATATATATATAGAGGGTTAGAATCATTTCACCCACCAAATTCTCAGTAGATGCGTACATATTATTTATTCATACCTCTTTAGATTTCTCTCCCTCCCTCACTCTCTCTCTCTTATCTCCTTTGTCCTCGGATCAGATCTTCCCACCCATTTTTATCATTTCTTATTGAGGAGCATTTTTACTTGCATTTTAACACCTATCACATCAATAAAGTCATAAAAATGTAAGTTTTTAACAACACTGCCCATTGAATCTAATCAAATGAAATGATAGAAATATGTGAAAAAAAGTACAATTTCACTAATGATTTATTTGGTGTGTTGTATAAAGCATAATAGTATAAGCTTTAGAGGGAGGATATTCTTACTACCAAAATTTTCTACTACTAACTTACTACCTATCTAATCACCATTGAATCAAAGAGAGAGAATGTTAAAAAGTTTTTGAAAAAAGAGAAAATGTTGATCCAATGGTGATTAGATAGGTAGTAAGTTGGTAGTAGAAAATTTTGGTAGTAAGAATATCCCTCCTCTAAGCTTTATACTATATGTTATAGAGGTGGCAAAGCAAGTGGCTTACTCCGCCCCGCCATCAATCAGTCAAAAAATGAGTCAGCCCGCTCCGCTCCGCTATTGAGAGTGGGCTAAAAAACTCGACACCACTAGCCCAAACCTTTTTTACATTAAAAAACAATCAAAAAACTCGACTCAGTGAGTGGGCGGGCGAGTTGGTCGGCTTGCCTAGCCGAGTCAGTTTTGCCAGCCTTAGTTATGATATTTTCAATTGTTTGGTGTAACCATCGTATAATATAAGATTATACAACAAATCTTTTAATATATCGAAATGGTGTATAATTTAATCAGGCATAAGGGAGTAAGGTTATGTCTGATAAGGAATTGATGTATTAAATTAATCCCTTCTCATTTTTTTCTTCCCTGTTATAACCTTTTCAATTTTCACCCCTTCTCAAGAATTAATATATTATTTTAATATTAATATATAAAATAAAAATTAATTTTTCAATATATTAATTTTTTAAAATATTGCAGATTTTTATTTCTACAAAAATTAATATATTATCTGGACATACTAATCAATAGATTTTTATACAAAATTAATATCATATGCTATATTTGGAAGAATTATATAAATTTTTTATTAAATGATATTTTTTCAAAAATATTTATTTTAATCCTATATAGTATTATACAATGCATTACCAAATATTGGATGATATTATCCTATTCAATACATTATCTTATACAATATCATACTAAACGCATAATAATATAACAATTTATAGTTTTATATAATTTATATAAAAATATAAACTTAACAAAGCACAACACGACCACATAGTATCAATTTATTTATTCTTTATTTTTTTATTTTTTAGTATTAATTTAGAGGTATCCTCATTCAATCTCCTTCGGTCACCTTGCCCTCGGGGTACGACCCTGAAGGCTAGTCCCTCATTGGAACAGCGGGTGCATTGAGCTTTGCTACCAGAGGAAAGAGACCATACCGGAGGCTAGTCCCTCATTGAAGGCTAACAGCGGGTGCATTGAGCATTGAACAATTCATATCAAAATTGTAGTCCACCTTTCAAAGGTGATAAATAGCTTGAAAGAGACCATAGCTCGGGGTGAGGATCGATTGTTAAGCAAAGAGACCACAACTCTCTATATAAGAAAGAACCTATCTGTAACACGCGTACCAAACAATATAACACCCGGTCAACATAGCCAACCCCGAATGAAGGTAAACAAACAATCACTAAGAAAACACAAAAGATGTACAAAATAGAAATGACTTGTAAACTAAACTTGATCTGAATACTTTCATTTCACTTAACTTGCTCATGAACAACACAAAGACACACACTCAGAGGCTCTTGTGATATGTTCTAGAGTTGAATAAAACCTAACCTTGAAAGTAATCAAAACAATGTAAAATATTTGCATTGATAATTTTTTTTTGTCTCTTCACAAAGTACAAAAGATCCAAATCCCAAGCTAAATTCACACAACATTAGTTTTGCGCTTTACATATTTTTTTCTTTTTCTTGGGCTTCCATAGTGTAGAATCATGACATGTGCAGTTACACGTAAATGCAAACCTAGGTAAGACCCAAATTGGATATTTCATATTGGTAAGATAAACCGGATCTAGCATACGTCTTTCTTTAACTGAGAAAACTCCCAATTCAGACATAAAACCGCTATCGGAGTAGCCAGTGAAGTATATGCAGCCTTCTTGAACTCCAAGAAAGTCTTTAGCTGGAACAGATTCACAATTCAATTCACCCAGAAACAAATCTTGGTCTCCCAAGGTGTCCACATTCACGACCCTGGGTTGGATGCAGTTTTCTTGTACCTTAAAAACATCAAAGCCAATCGTTGGCGCACGAAATTCATAATCACGATAATACCTCTTCACAACTAAAACACTTCCATTAGACACCACCAAATATACATTCAAATTAGAATCTGATAGAATCTTGGTTGACTGCTCAGAATCTATACTATGCAACAAAAAGAGCACTGATGATTCATCATCATCAACTCCAACTCGAAATATATCAACTTTTCTACCGTCTCGGGTAATAGCATAAAGTTTGTCTTTGTGAAAAGTGAGATTCCCATATTGTTTATCACCCCGATAGCCATTCCATGCTTTGTCTGACCCTATCTTGCACCATACCAAGTCACCACCGCAAGTAACAGCTGCAGCCATGATAGGATTTGAATTGACACATGTTGAAATTGTGAAAGACAAAGGAGTGTCCATGCCACTAACATTGTATCCCTTTGACTTGAGGAAATCCGGCATCGTGGTACGAGGAGGGAGTTCAATTCGAACTTTTGAGAACAAGTTGAGAATGAACACTTTAACTCGAGATCTGATAACTAACCAGCCTTTGATCGATCCCTTAATGCAGGAATCACGGAAAGGCCTAAATGGTTTGTAGATTTTAAAATCCTTGTGACGATTAGAGGGACTAACAACAAGATTGTATCTTGAGCTTTCATCGTTGTTATCAATTAACCAAGGGGTTTTGTTTGGAGCTGCGAGATGGGGTTTGTTGTAGGTACAAGAATACCAACCCTTACATACGCTGCCAAATCGAGCTTGATCCTGAAATTCTATGCCCTTGTAAATCGTCTCTATGATATCAGTTGGCATCTTGGACCAATCTGGACTCATCAGTTTTCTTTTCTTGTTTTCCATCCTGCAAAGTAACATTAGCAATTCAAGTTAAGATCTTGAAATCATTACATGGATTGAAATATGGAATTAATAACGTGGAATCAAATAAGAAACAAGAAACAAAATAGGGGACAGCTGATACGTACCCGTGGAACACACATTAGTGATACCCGTGGAACAACAAAAATACAAAAAAGGAAACAACAGGTTATATTTAAAGAAAATGATCAAGATTACAATACCAATCCTACTTTCTTGAAAGAAAATATGATCAAGAAAACAGTGTTGATCCCAAGAACACAATTATAATAATACACGAATAAAAAGAATTGGGAGGCACAAGAGACAAGACCAAACCTTCGCTGCTTCTCAAGAAGATGACTAGCCAGAGGAGAGAATTCTTAATCCACAATAAAGAAGGGAGTCTATATTACACTGATGATATATGTGTCTATATACTTATATAGTGTTTTTTCTGGTTTAAGGTTATGTATCAGAATCTTTTATGGAGAGATTTAATATTAACGTATCTTTACAAAATCAAACGCATTAAATCCATTCCTTTTAAGTGCTTCTCTTATTAAAAGGAAGAAATCAACTTAAAAAAATCAAACGGTCTTTTGTCTGTTGACCCCACGAAGTGGCTTAATTAAGACTTCTGTAAAAGGTATTATTAATTATTCATGTTCTTAAATACAATACTTAGTTAAGAAATTAAAATGAGAAGTATTAAATAAAAATATAAAAATATTTAATATTTTCATAGTATAATAAATTAAGAAAATAATTTTTTTTATAATTTTCATTTTTCAATAATTAAATTAAATAATGTATTTATAAAAAGCATCAAGTATTTCTTAAACAGCTCTACGGATAACCGTTACCCTTTAAAATAATAATAATAATAATAATAGTAAACAGAGAATAATATGGTAATAATAGTGAGAGTATGGTAATAATAGTGAGAGTCGTGTCCGACACGCTCCGACACGGCGACACGGTGTCGGACACACGGTCAACTTTTTCCGACACGTTGACCATTCCGACATGCGAATTTGACCGAGTCCGATACGTTCCGACACGCTCAAATTGCATTTCATAAATTTTTTTATTTTTTTTAAAAAAATATATTTTACAAAAAAAATTATTTTTTTAAAAAAATTATATTTTTAAAAATTAAAATATATTAGTAAAGCTTCTACATGATCATATCAATTTTCTCCCTTTTTTTTCCTTTAAGTAAAAAATTGATCATCTCAACACCATCATTGTCATTCCTGATACGCTCTTACCGTGTCTCCTGCTCCCTAATCTCTCTCTAATCTGATCTTATCTCTCTATCTTTCATCCCAGTTCTTTTTTTTTATTAAAGCTTCCACCTTTTATAATGTTTGATTGTGTTCTTGATGTTCTTATGTATTCTTTTAGTTTATGTTTTTGCCTTTTGTGAAGAACGCTGCTACAATTTTTGGTATTGGGAGTCGGTGAATTAAGCTTGTTGTTGTTGCCATTGGTTATATCAGATTTATATTTATATTTTTTTTCTTCCTTTATGTAACACCTTGGATTCCGACTTTGAATCAATTTTTCTTATGTGGTTTTGGATTGGAAAGGAAAGTTGAAAGATAATATTTTGATGGGTATTATTAATTTTTTTTATTTTTTGTTAAATTATTGAATATTAAATGAAATATACACTATATAATTTAAAAATATTTAATATTAAAACATGTCCCAACGTGTCAAAATCCATAATTTTTTACGATTGACGTGTCAGAGTGTCGTGTCGTATCGTATCACGTGTTGGGTGTCGTGTCGGTGCTACATAGGTAATAATCATCCGAAATTCCTAGAAATATATCATTTGTTTTAAATTATTTATTACTTTTTTTTGGTAAACAAATTATTGATTAATTTTCAAGCCAAAGAAAATGTTAGTTTTTTTTATTTTTTTTATCTTTATCTGATGATATTTTCACTAAATGAAATGAGGATGTAATCTACTCAAATCTAATTTTAACAAACATTAAATGAAAATTATTTTTAAATAGAGAATATTATTTTTAAAGGATAATACATATTGTATAAAATAAATAAGGATAAGTTATATTAAAATTTGATTCTATGAAACATGGAATCACACTAATCCCACCTACTTGAAAGAAAATGGCAATCCACCAAATAATACTTGAAAAACAATCACTATATTCCTTGTTTTGTAAACAAACATAAAACTACTAATTCCATGAAAATATAACTCAGAATAAAATCACTAAATTGTGTAGCAGAGATGAAACACAAGAAAGAGTATAGATCCCAAGAACATAGTTATAATAGACACAAATAAAAAAAGTGTTTAGTATTTTTGCTTCTCTGCCAAATTCACATAAAAGTAATGGATCTCACTAACTTCTTCTCGCTCTTTTATTATCTTTTCAAAATAGGACCCACTCACTTTTATGTGCGTGTGATAGAGAATTTTTTTTTTACAGCAAAAGCATAAATAATCTAATCTGGCTTCACACTGCCGTTCTTTTCATATTTTTGCATAAACCTACAGTCTGGCTTCTTATGACCGGGCTTCCCACAATAGAAGCACTTCAACTCATATTTTGGCCTATACCGGCCTCTGGACCCCGACTCTTGCTACAATCCTGGGTGTCGTACCTTCCTCTGTTATCAGTCACGTTCACATTAGATGTGCTGGTTAAACTTCGTTCCTTTATCTTGGACTCTTCATTTAGGAGGCTGTCTGTCACAGCATCCATCTTCAATTTCCCATTAGGAGCAGAGTTCCTTAATGTCACTACTAGAGTATCCCAACTTTCTGGCAGCGAGCTCAACAACAACAGTTTCATCAGACTAATGCAGTCAAACACGTCAAAGAAATTGACGGAACCAGTTTCGTCAAGTAATGTTGCAGGATTATTGGTCCATGTCAGATTCTACAGACAGTCAAGTAGGAGGAGTTGACATAACCCAGTCTCGTCAGGGACATTAATGGCACTCTCACTTCACATCAGATTCATATGTGCCAGTCCCGTCAAATACATTGACAAAACCAAATCAGTTAAATAAAACTAATCCCGTCAAAGTTTTTGATAGTATATATATATTACATCCTACATTTTTTTCCTTATATGCTATATCAATTTGCAGAATCCAATTAGAATTTTATTTTCAACTTTTTATATTTTTTGTAGGAATAACTTTTTAAAGTTACTACGTAGTTATTTTAGGTAACTATAATAGAATTAAAGTAATACTAGATTATGCTAAGAATTAATTAAGTTTTATTATGCTAATAAAATAACTTGAAAAATAATTTAATCAAAATAATTTATTTCGACACAGCTTATGCTTATATCTTCAGTACAAATAAAATTAAAATAAAATCATGTATTTATATGTAATTTTAAATTATTATATTGAATACAAAAATAAAATTTTAAATAAACAATTTAAAAAGACTGAGGTTTTAATGTTAACAATCAATTGAACTAATAGTTATGCAGGAAAAAAAAGCTTAGGATGAAATTGTAGCATGTTAAAGATAGATACCGTCAAACACTTTGACGGTATTATTTTTGTTTAACTGATTTGGTGTCGTTAACATATTTGACGAGACTTGCACACATGGATCTGATGTGGAGTGAGAGTGCTGTCAATGTCTGTGACAGGACCGGGTGTCCTCAACTCCTAGGACTGGTTGTCGTTTGCTCTTGGGATTGCTTGTAGAATCCGACGCGGACCAATAGTCCCACAACAATACGACTGATCCATCAATTCCTTTGACGTATTTGACTGTATTAGTCTGGCAAAACTTATCAAATATATTTTTAGTTTGAAAATCTTTCAACAAAAAATCTTAGTATGATGCTTTTGCCTGATAAAAAGTTTTCATTTAAGGAAAGCTGTTATTACAGACTAAAATCATGATTCAAAATTTTTTCGACCGAGTTATGTGTTCTCTTTTGCTGGCATGTGCGTGCACACAATGGTGGACCCACTCTTGGGCAAATATTCGTGACTGCTCTATATATAAATTGATTAGAGTCTACCTAAAGGAGTGGTAGGTTCGTACTCTCAACAAATATAAGAAATAAATCAAATTGATTTTAATTCATAATCCATGAAAATAAAATAAAATTTGAGGCCCATATAAGTCATAATTAGCTTCACCCATCGGAAGCAAACAATTTCCACATCATAGCTATAAATAATTATTTATCAAATTACGAACACATATTTGAAATTTTCTTGTATACAAAAAGGGCTAAAGGCACACTTGACTTGTTTTATCAAATTAGACAAAAAGAAGAAGAAATAGTTAGTTTTAATAATATTCAATAGAGTAATTTTAAAAATAAGTGCGAAATTTGTAGGTTGGGATTTTGTTGATTAGTACGAAATATTTTTTTTTTTGAAAACAAAAGTAAATTTTTGAATACCACTAAAAATGTTTGTTGAAAATGTAGAGAAGGAAAAGGGTTTAGGGAATATCAAAAAGGGTGTTAGTAAAAAATCAAATTTAAAAGTTTTAAAAATCAGAACCTAAAGTTTGAATTCCATTTGTTTTCTTTTTTTAGATTTGAATTTAAATTTAGGGTTGAATGTTTTTAGTATTTAAAATTGCGTTTTTATGGGAAAAAAACAGAAATTTGTTGAATTTCACTTAATAAAGGTTAATAAAAATTCAACTTTTAAACTGCAAAAATAAGGATCAAATGTTCTAATCAAGTTTATTATTTTTATACATTCAAACCGTAGGTTGGGTTATTTCGAGTAATTTGAAAATATTTTTAATTTCTTAAAAATTGTAAATTTTTGAATTATAGTGAATCAAGGTTAAAAAAATCCAAACTTTAAATTTTAAAAATAAATGCGAATTTGTAGGTTGGGATTTTGTTGATTAGTATGAAATATTTTTTTTTGGAAAATAAAAATAAATTTTTGAATACCACTGAAAATGTTTGTTGAAAATGTAGAGAAGGAAAAGGGTTTAGGGAATATCAAAAAGGGTGTTAGGAAAAAATAAATTTTAAAAAATACTGAAAGTTTGAATTCCATTTATTTTTTATTTATTTTTTGAATTTTAATTGTAGGGTTGGATGTTTTTAGTATTTAAAATTGTGTTTTTTGTGAAAAAAACAGAAATTTGTTGAATTCCACTTAATCAAGGTTAATAAAAATTCAAATTTTAAACCTAAAAAATAAGGAACAAATATTTTAATCAAAATCTTCACAAACGGAAAATGGACATTTTTTGCAAGACTTGTACCACCAGTTGTATTTGCTCTCAATAGCTTTTATTGTCCCGTACGTGATGCACGTCGTGACCTTAAATATAAACCATCAAAGCTTAAAAAATCGATACAGACTTGACATAATTCAAGATAAGCAAAAAATAAAAAAGGGATATTTACCTCACCACAAAGCTTCACATCACTGCTAGACTTCTTTTCAGTCTCCCTAAGAAAATCATTTTCGAAAGAATAGGAGGACTGAGTAGACAACTGAGTCATCCTCAAACTGCTTTCCACACCATCCGCCGAAAGACTATACAGCAAAAATTCATAATTCCATCAATGAATAACCAAATAAATTGTCACATGAGTTCAAGAAAAATGAACACACCATTTTTTGAACTCAACGATCTCTGGCACCTTCGAATCCATGACAATCCTTGTTGTATATTTTGTATTTGTTATCCCGACCTTACCTATCGAGTTGAAAATATCAGATAAAATCCAAATACACAAGCAAATTTTTTTTAAAATAACGTGAACATAAACAGAATACAGAAGCCAAAAATATTTAAAATAACGTGAGCAAAAACCGATTACAGAAGCCAAAAATATTTAAAATAACGTGAAGAAAAACCGATTACAGAAGCCAAAAAATTTAAAATAACGTGAACAAAAACCGATTACAGAAGCCAAAAAGATTTAAAATAACATTTCGTTTGGAAAAAACATACCCGTAAAACATTTTATCCTTGCTAGTTGGACTATCAGGACTTTATGAGGAGTGTCGTTATTTGCCAAAAAAGACTACACCTCATCCACATAATGCTCCCACAAAGTGCACTCCAGCTTGTGACCCCTACACATGAGTTGCAGCAAGCACAACGTTAATACACAAAAAATATAAGCTAACAGAGCTTGATAAAATTAATGTATTTAGGGGGTGTTTGGTTGAGGAGAAATTGTTTGAATATTAGGAAAATGTAATTGATAGGGAAATAGTTGGAAAGTGAGTTTGGTAGGAAAATGTAAAAAAAGTTGTTTGGTTGATCAAAGTTTTACCAGGGAAATTGAGTTAAATTTTCTAAGTCTTTGTTTGGTTGAAGATAAAATAAAGATGGGGAAGTGGGTTGAAATGAAAAAATTAACTCTTACACTTTATGGAATTTTTTGGTCTAGTGTACGAAATTTTTTCTTTGGCACTTTAGATTAGAGGGGTTTTTGGTTCAATGCATGTTGTCCTTTTTTTCATTTACCCATCTAATTGCAAATACCACCATCCAAGTGGTCTTTCCAAATAGTGATTTATTCCCCATTTTACACACATGCTTGAAATGCTGGGGAAATGTGTTAGATGGGGAAGTATTTCAAAAACCTTTGCCAAACATGGACATCCAAATTTACCAAAATGATATGCATAGGGAAATAAAAATATAACTTGAACCAAACACCCCCTTAAAGTGTTATAAAATCCGGTCCGACCCAGCCGGGTCGACCCGGAACCCGGTGACCCAGTCATTGGACTGGTCCGGGTCAAAGCATTGTACCGATTATGCATCGACCCGGTCAAACCCAGTCAAAACCTAGCCAAATCCGATCAAAATCGGTGACCCATTGACCCGACCGGGTCATGCATTAAAAAAAAAGGCCAAATTATATAAAACCAACATGTACTTTGATGCTTTTTCAAAAGAACACCTCCTACTTTCAATTGTAACAATTAACTCACTTGTATTATTATATTTCAATAATTTAACATATTTAATAATTTTCGGACAAAAATACCCTTACCCCCAACCCACCACCACTGTACATATAGAGTATACTAGCAATAAGAAAAATGGAGAATCCACTTGTCCGTCAACAATAACCGATCGACACATTGACCCAGAGTGAGTATTCCGGCCAGTTCCTGGAGTTCTCTGCACAGAGGTTTCAGTGCATAATTCCCAGAGTACGCTCCTTTAACGACCTTTATAATTGTTTTAATATTTATATACTGTATATTGGTCATGATTTCTTATACGTAAAATGTAAATACAAATGGGACGCTGGGGGCCCTCTCTATTTTAATTGTGTGCAAA
>JAVKPL010010613.1:0-45762 GCA_032173675.1 Gastrolobium villosum
TTATCTTGCATAATATTATTGTTTTTATCATAATCTTTGCTGGTGGATGACTGAATACATGAACTTTTGTGCTTTAAGTTTATTAGGTATTTCTGAAAGCTAGTTTTTTCTTCAGCGATTGATTGACATTAGGGTTTTAATGTATTAAAATGAATTAATTACGAAAATGGAGCTGGTTATGATCACTGGTTTCTTATATATAAATGATGACCTTCTTTGTCCAGATTGCAGGAAAGATTAATTACAATAATGGAGCTGGTTATGATCATTGGTTTCTTATATATAAATGATGACCTTCTTTGTCCAGATTGCAGGAAAGATTAACGGAATCATTAGGGAGTCAGGACTTCGGGAATTTGGGCAGCTGCAGCAAGATCTTGTTTTTGGAGATGCTGGAATGAAAGATGTGATTAAATTTTTGACTACGAAAGAAGTAAGTAATTCTAAAGTGGAAAATGAAAAGGTTAATACGTACCTCGTTAGTGGACTTAATACGAGAAAGCTTTCTATTGCAGGAAATGGGTTGTGAAACTAGAAATAAAACTTTTTCCTTTTCATTAGTTGAAAATCACTCATGTATTATTTTTTTGCAGGATACAACTCGTGAAAATAAGTTGCGCTTGTTAATGATTCTTGCAGCCATTTATCCTGAAAAATTTGAGGGTGAAAAAGGTCTGAATTTGAAGAAGGTGTTGCTTCAATAGACCTGGTGCCAAACTAAATTGCCAATTGCTGTTCTGTTCGATTAATATGTCAAAGAATAAATATACTGTTATCGATCTGTTTCAGGTTGCAAGGTTGACAAATGAGGATATGCTTGCTATAAATAATTTGAGAACGCTTGGGGGACAACCTGATAGCAAAAAAACTTCAACCAGTGCTTTCGCTCTGAAGTTTGATATGCACAAGGTAATTCATAGTTTAAATATATGATTTTTCAGTAACACTTTATGTCTGAAAAATGTTTCTCTAAATTGTCAGAAAAGCGTGCAGCAAGGAAAGATCGTTCTGGTGAAGAAGAGACATGGCAGCTATCACGCTTTTATCCCATAATAGAGGTACAAATTAAGTTAATACAATTTTCCCACATGAAATATTTTTAAGTATTAATTTTATGAAAATTTCATGGGGAGGATAGCATAAGCAAAGCTACTGTTAAAACAATTTTCTTTCATCTTTCCTTATTTAATTATTAACTTCGCATTATAGATGTGCTTATGGTTTTTTCTAATTGAAGAACCAGCTGGAGTTGGTTGGTTATTTGAAGATTTAGACCACAATTGATGTTGTAAACATGCTGGTTAACGAAAAGTAGGGCACTCTGCAAGCGTTTATATGCTATTATGTTTTTTAATCTCATTAAATATTACGAAAATAAAAAGGACTCTGTATTTCCATATCATGAAAATTTTAATTTATAGTAATATTATCTTTATGATGATTCCATCGGTTGCTTATAAAGCTTTTAGAGCCTCGTATGTGATGAGTGGATGGACCTTATTCAGGAACTCATTGAAAAAGTCAGTAAAAATGAATTGTCAAAGGAAGACTATCCATGTCTAAATGACCCAAGTCCAACTTTCCATGGTACATCTCATTCTGGATCAGTAATTCAAAATCCTCCTGCTCATTCGATGAGATCAAAGCGCACACCAACTTGGGCTCGACCTAGAGGCTCTGATGATGGGTATTCAAGGTTCTACTTTCTTTCCTCCTGAATACAAGTCACTAATATGATAAATGCTTCTAATGAGATCTGTTTATATTTTTCACTTGGTCCATGAACTCTGTTTTCTTCCCACTTTGCCACGACCTTATGATCCCTCTTAACTTTTGGGTTGTGTAGACTTGCGTTAGCTTGCTATTATGTAGATAATTAGTAGGGAACTCCCAAGTTTCTGTTGGAATTGCTTACTATGACCTGCCATTCCAAAACAAAACTATCTTACATTTAATTTTCATCTTTCCTGCTGGCATATAGCGATTCGGTGCTTAAGCATGCATCCAGTGATTTCAAGAAGATGGGGCAACGAATATTTATATTTATTGTTGGTGGAGCGACCAGATCTGAGGTTTGAATAATATTTTGATAAAATGAGGTTGTCATTTTTACTGTTTTTCCCTCCAGCTTTTCTGGACTGATACATCGTTTAATCATCAGCTTAGGACTTGCCACAAGCTTTCTGGTAAGCTGAAGAGGGAAGTTATTCTGGGCTCGACAAGTCTTGATGATCCTGCACAATTTATTACGGTATTGAAGTGTTAACCTTTTTAAAGTCAAACGTGTTCCCCAAATTGCAATTTGACATAACCATTCTTGCATGCTATTTTTCTTCTTTTGTAGAAATTGAAGATGCTAACAGCACAGGAACTTTCATTGGATGATCTCCAGATATGATGTTTACGAACTTGGAAACTGGGAGATGATCTTCTGCTTTCTTGTGAAATATATATGTTGTAATCATGTAGTTTATTCATCTCAATATAGCAAATTCTTTGGACATTTGACCTGTTGTTCAGCCGAGCCACTGAATGTCAGACTGTGCATATGCTAGGAATTCTTCGCTGGTTAGACACGCAATTTTTTTTTTTTTTTTTTTAAATTCTGGTAAATGAGTTTCATTCAAATGACATTTTGTTGCAAGGAAAAAAAAAAGGGAACAATGTACTGCTGAAACCTATCCCCCTCCCAAATAAATAAATAAGTAATAAATAGAAGTTTTCCATTCGTTAAAAGCTGCTTGACAAGAATTAGTTGTATCGAATAGAAGGCACAGAATGAGCCGGGTAAACCACTTTGCTTTAAGCAATACTGGTATCACATTTTATTGATTCAGAAGGTTAGTTCCCACGTAGCTAATTAATAAGTGTCTGACACCGGACGTGGGTTGTTTACGGCAATGTTATCCGACCGGGTCATTGATTTGAGCAGGGTATTAGATCACCGGCTCAATCGGTGAATCATCGATTAAACTGTATGATCCGGATTAATAGATAAAAACTTATATTTTATATATATAAATATATAAAAAAATTAAATGGGAAAAGTGTTTGTCATTTTAAATGACATAAAGTTATGTCATTTTAAGAGAGACAGTCAAAGAACATTTTTTTATTTAAATTTTAAATTAAAAAAATCACTTACTTTTTCTCTCCCATAATTTCCATTTTTCTATGTCTATCTCTCTCCTAAAATGACATAATTTATGTAGTTTAAAATGACAAACACCAAACCCAAATTAAATACATGTAAAAAAAAATTATGCAAGGCTGCTAATATATATAGTTTTTGTAGCGTTAAAAAAAGTCATATATGGTAACACATAGTATATTGTAAAAAAATAAACAAAGGAAAAAGAAAATTCTAAGTATTAGATAATCATGTATAATTCCTCTACCAAATATCCTCAACTAGCCATCTATAATAATTATAAGGCGTTTATCAACAACTCTTCCCATAAAAATGGATTTGCAAGGAATCAATATGTCACCTTCTCTTAGTCTAGTGTTTTGTAAATTGCTTCAGTCTTTGAAGCTGGAATTTGACGTCACTGCCGGAGAGTATAATACTAACAAATAAAATTACAAAAAAACTTCAAAGGGATTTCACACTTTTTTAAGACAAGATGAGACAACTTTGGTTTTTGTTTTTGTTTTATAAAAATGCATGACCCGCCAGTTTTGATGACTTGATCGGGTCACTGACTTTGATAAAATCCGATCGGTTCGAATCGATTTTTACCGGATTTGATACATAATTGATCTGATACTTACCTCGAACCGGTCAGATAATCAGGTTCTGGATTGACCTGACCGGTTAGAGCCGGGTCTGATAACATTGGTTTATAAGTATTTGAGCCCGTACTCATGAAGATTAGAACATCAAGTTGAGGCATTTACACTACATATAGCTTAGGAATAAGAGACGGGGTAGCCTTTAGCACTTTGTCTCAAACAATCAACGTGGACGCATATATGCATTATTTCTTTCATAACATGATCAATCGTTTTCTGTGAATCAAACTTTCCATGAGCTGTAATGGTAGTTGCCTTCACATTGATTTGGATATTTTATGAGGATTAAGATCGAATGTTATATAATAGAAAAGAATGAAATAAAATAAATTTAAATATTATATTATTATTTGGATATTTAATGACGGAACTAAGAAATTTTGTTATTTTTCTTATTGAGAAGATTTAGTACAAAAGAATGAATCGAGAAGAATTACAAACAATTTATTTTCATATTGCCGTTATGTCAAATAATTTAAGCCTTAAAATTAAAAACAAAAATGTATTTTCATAAGCTATTTCATCTCATATTCCTAAGTTAGAAGATGAAAAAAATAAGAAAGGATATAGACATCAAGTGGTGGTATCTTTTATAATTCCCTTTCTTTCTAACAATTTGGGTTGAACCCGATGGGTCAACCCGCCAACTCGCTAAAATGAGGTGGGTTGGGTTATACTTTTCAATCCACCAATTCACCTCAACTCGTCCCGCTTAGATGTGGGTCAAAATGGGTTGATGTGGGTCGGGGCGGGTTGGCCCGCGGGTCAAAGTTTTTTTTACTAATAGATAGTATTTTATTTGTCCCTACGGTTTTGTGATATGAAATTTTTTTATCTTATTACTCCTCTAGAAAAAATAAAGAAGAAAAATTTTATTTATTACAAAAGTTCCTATATAGAGGCAAAAATAAGTTCCTAAAAAATATTTGACTGAATATTAGTATACATTTAGGTTTGAGATTGGAAAAAAAAAAACTAAAGGGATTGTGAAATGAAAATAAGAAATATTATAAAATTAAAATATAATTATTTTTTTATTTTTTAGGCGGGTTGACCCGCCAACCCACCACCAAACGGGATGGGTTGGAATTTTCAACCCATATTAAAATACGGGGCGGGGCACACCAACCCGTTTTTGGCAGGTTGGCAGCAGGGCGGGGCGGGCCGACCCGTTTTGCCACCTCTATCCATTAGCATCAATCCAAAAACGCCTGATGTGATTCTCTTGCAAGGAAAAGATTGCTGATTTTACCAATCTCCCCTTAACAATAACTCCCAAATCTACGCTATGAGTGAGCAAAAGAACTTTTTTTATTTCCAGAACAGGATCAAAGCTCAATTCAATAAATATTGTGACCTTTTTCTCTATGAATTCATGACACTTTCGTTACAATTCATGGAAAATTTGAATACAAGGACTATTGATAATGGGAGAATTCTCTTACCTCATACAAGTTTTCCCATATAACTTCCAATTATATTGATGTTTCGAGCAGAGGCGGAGGGAGGGGGTGCCAGGGTAGCACCCCCCTTAAATTTCTAGAGAAAAAAAATCTATAGTGGATGAGTGATCCTCCATCTACTAAAGAATAAGGGAGAAAAAATATTAAACAGGGGTGCTCCTATTAGTTGTCAAAAATCACCACTTAAAAAAAATTCCATCTGATTTTTGAAAGTGAAGGTACACACACCATTAAAGAAACCCCCTCACTAAATACACAAGTATTGATTCTGTGCTCAATACGGTTCAAGGGAGGTGTTGTCCATATATGTGAAGAAGCTATTGGAACATACTTGACTTACCTTCCCAATCAGTGACATCCTGAAATAGCCCCTAGTTGTAGAGGTTAATGTGGGGGAAATTTTTAGAGTTGAGATGATGGACTTCTGTGAGGGTGTTATTATGCTGAATTACACTGCCGACGACATCAAGAACTCTGATTAGAGCTGGCAAAATGGGCCGAGCCCGCCGAGCCGGCCCGGCCCGCCCGCCAATCCCGCCAAGCCCGCCCCGCCAAGCCCGCTAGCCCGCCCGGGCTGATTTTTTTTAAAATTTTTTTTTATTTTTAGTGTAAAATGTTGCGGGCTGAGATATCTAGCCCACCTTCAAAGGCGGGGCGGGGCGGGGCGGGCCAGCCCGCTTTTTGGCGGGCTTTTGGCGGGCTGGGGCGGGTAGCCCGCTTTGCCACCTCTAACTCTGATTCCTCAATTGCGAGTTCTTAATTATCATTGTGTTTAGATATTTATAGTAATTTTTGTCCAGCCACACATATATGGTGCATTTCTCTTGTGTGTGGAGAAGAATTTTGGTGCTTCCGAGCACCATTGACTCGGTGATCCAGATCAATTACAATGACTGAGGAGAGAGGAAATAGGAAAATTATTTTTTTATCCAAGCGTCAGTTCCTTAATGGAAGAAGTGCATAAGCCCATAGCATTAATTTTTGTCCCAAATCGTGACTTGTTCGCACGATGTGAAAAATAAGTAGAAAATACATAAGAATAAGATTTGAAGAAAAAAAAAATTCATAGTAATGAGTGTCCAATGATATGCATTAAAGGCTCCTAAAGTATCATGATTTACTTCGGCATGTCTTTTTATGTACACTGACCCAATGGCAGGGTCACCAAATTTACTTCTGCAATAAAGACTTAACCCAATTTACTTTGACATATACATTTAATATTTCACCCCTCACGAAAAAAAACTTGGTTCCGCCACAGTTTTGGAGGATTTAAAATCACAGCTAACTATATAGAAAGTCAACGCCGTATAGAAAGTCTGGCTAACTCAGTTGATAGTCTTTGGACAGTTAATTGTAAGAACATGAGATCAAATTTTACTTCTTAAAATGTAAAATATCTCACTGATCAACTATCTACAGGCCAAAAATAAAATACAAATTCAACACATATTCTCAGAAGAGTGACCATTTTGTCATGCTTGTCCCAAAAAATTACCAGACTGCCACGCCAACAGTAAATTATCCTAGAATGCCACGTGGAATAATTCGATACACTGTGTAGTGAAATATGCTTGCAAATAATTCGCTACATAGTGTAGCGAATTATGTCACGTCCAAATGCACAGTCAGTAAGAATGACACGTGTCAAGCATGTAGTAATTCGCTATGCTGAGTAGCATATTATGTTATTGAATGATTTTTTGACACGTGGCACACTTTCGCAGTAAAAAGCTGACGTGTCATAATTCACTACTATTGGTAGCGAATTTGGTCTGCAATATGACCACGTGTCACAAAATTATTGGCCACGAAATTCGCTACCAGTGGTAGCGAATTATGACACGTGGCAGTCTGGTAAAAAATACTGTTCGCGTGGCATTTGGGTAAAAAATTTGACAAAACGTGGCATTTTGGTCACTGTTCCCATATTTTCCTACATCGAAATTTACATGAAGGAAGAGTAAAGCGACACAACGATATCACATATTATGTTGTAATGGATCACAAGGGCAAAACAAAACGGCCCGGATACATTTAAATGAATCCAGTTAGCAGAATAGAATTTTTTACTCTTTGCAATTGTCGGGCTGACTCTAGATTGTAGTATAAGATTAAAGTTTATTTAGGGAATAGGAGAGATACTACTATTCTGTTGATCTTTCTACCCTTTTATCTCTACGTGTCTCTCTCTTTCACCTTTCTCAAAAACTTGGTTTCTTATGGAAATTTGAAGCTTTTTTGTTTCCAAAAATGATCAAGTTATTAATTAAGATTGAAGATGAAGAATATTAATTTTTTTTTAAATTCTAAGCATATTAAATAGTATATCATTTTTTTTATTTTGAAGAGTTATAGTTAAAACAATTATAGTTCAATTCACCGAACCACCCACCACCACCTACCCCATTACACAGAACCCTCTGTTACATTATTTTATTGAAAGCTAGCTTATTCTTTTTTTTTTTTTAACTTTCATTCCTCAACCCAAGGTGATACCTTGGGGTAATGCGCTCTTCAGAAGTCACAGCAGCCGATGGGAAAGACAAGACCTGATCATTAATAGTTGTGCTCTGTCCATTCTCTCTCACTTTACATTATCTTTGGATTCTCATTTCACTTCCATAGATCCATTCCATTATCTCCAGTTCACCGAAACCCCCACCACCTACCCCCATTATTACAGATAAGAACCCTCTTCTTCTTTGCATGTTCACCCAACAAACAAACCCTCTACTATGCTCGAAACCCCTCTTGGCTCTTGCCTTCTCTCAACCATACATAGCTTGTGCTATTTTCCCTTCTCTTTTCAGCCCATTTAATGCTTTCTGAACTGCTAAATGGGCTGAATAGGAAGAGAAGGGAAAATAGCACACGCTATGTATGGTTGAGAGAAGGCAAGAGCCAAGAGGGGTTTCCAGCAGAGCAGAAGGTTTGTTTGTTGGGTGAACATGCAAAGAAGAAGAGGGTTCTGATCTGTAATAATGGGGGTAGGTGGTGGTGGTTGCGGTGAACTGAAGACAATGGAATGGATCTATGGAAGTGAAATGAGAGTCCAAAGATAATGTAAAGTGAGAGAGAATGGACAGAGCGCAGCAATTAATGATCAGGTCTTGTCTTTCCCATCGGCTGCTCTGACTTCTGAGGAGCGCATTACCCGAAGGGGCAAGTCATCACCTTGGGTTGAGGAATGAAAGTTTAAAAAAGAAAGAATAAGCTAGCTTTAAATAAAATAATGTAAGAGGGTTCTATGTAATGGGGTAAGTGGTGGTGGGTGGTTCGGTGAACTGAACTATAATTGTTTAAAATTAAAAAAAAAAATGATATACTATTTAATATGTTTAGAATTTAAAAAAAATAAATTAATATTCTTCATCTTCAATCTTCATTAATAACTTGATCATTTTTGGAAATAAAAAAGCTTCAAAATTCCATAAGAAGCCAAGTTTTTGAAAAAAGGTGAAATAGAGAGACACGTAGAGATAGAAAGGTAGAAAGATCAACGGAACAATAGTATCTCTCTTATGTAGCACTTTCCGGGTGAAAATCAATAATTTCAATGGAAAAGAAAATACAATTAGAAAGTTATTAGGATTTAAGATTCGATTCGTGGTAAGAAATGTGGATAGTTTATATGAGGTTATAAATTTAAATTATTAAGAAAAAATCTAGAGCGATAGATCATCTAGGCAGAACTTTTCCAGAAACTTGAGCTGGCATTTGCCAAAACATATATTAGAGTATTACTTCAGTTGTGGTATCATGATAACAAAATATGTGGTGTGTATTAATAGATATATTTAAATCCTTTCTGTCTAATAAAAAAAATAAAAATTAAAGTCCTTTCGTGTGGACATTTGAGATGCGTTTGACACAAAAATCTTGTCTAAAAGTCATACTCCTGGTGCTTTTGTGCACTTTTCTCGCTTGAAATGACTTTGTTGCAGAAGAACATTTTGCAAATGTATCGAATTTACGAATGTAACCGACCTTAGCTCAGTTGGTAGAGCGGAGGACTGTAGTGGGTTGAAAATCTGAAAGCTATACTTAGGTCGCTGGTTCGAATCCGGCAGGTCGGATTTTTTCTTTAATTTTGGCAAATGATTTTTTTCATGTACATGTTTGCTGATGATGCACTTATAAAATATTGTCAATTATATCTTCTTTTCGCCATATCCCTTCTCCTTCTCTAACTTCAATAATCATATCGGGAAAAATTACAAAGAACTCTACCTAAATACAAAATAAGCCCATAATGATTAGTACTTATTTCTTCAATCTTTTAACAGTAAGTTCGGGATCACGGAATGATAACAGTGGAGCACTTTTTCCATTTTTGGAACAAAGTTTTCGGCCCTTCCCTTTCTCAGTTTTTCTTTTGCAGACTATTAATTTCCCAAATATGGGTCGCTCTCGCCAACCCTGAAATACATTATAAGAGAAATGTGCTTACCTCTAAATAACTGTCTGGATACCAGTTTTTAGAAAAAGTAGAAACCAAAAAAATA
The DNA here is from genome assembly GCA_032173675.1 of Gastrolobium villosum. Taxonomy (NCBI): domain Eukaryota; kingdom Viridiplantae; phylum Streptophyta; class Magnoliopsida; order Fabales; family Fabaceae; genus Gastrolobium; species Gastrolobium villosum. The sequence continues at coordinate 9,767 of JAVKPL010010613.1, forward strand.
TATTAAAATTCTCTTCTTCTTCTTCTTTTTGTTATAATTTTTGGTTTCTGAAAAAAGAAGAAGCAAAAATCAAAGATTAAATGATTTTCTGAAAATTCAAATTTGCCTCAACCTTAATCTCCAGTCTCAACCAATCACCACCACCAAATCTTGTTTTCATTATTATTATTATTACTTTTGATGCTTGTCATTTTAAATGACATAAGTTTTGTCATTTTAAATGACATAAGTTATGTCATTTTAAGATAGAGATAGACACAAGAAATGAAAATAATGGAGGAGAAAGTGAGTGGTTTTTATTTAATTTAAATTTTAAATAAAAAATATTATTTTATGTATATCTCTCTTAAAATGACATAACTTTATGTCATTTAAAATGACAAACATTTTTCTCTTATTATTATTATTTCCCAAACCCCAAGTCTTATTTTAATGATGTGGTTTCACGTGCTCTTATACTTCTTATATATATATATATATATATATATATATATATATATATATATATATATATAAAGTATTTTTTGTTAGTTTTAACATGTTAAAAGTGTTTTTTCGATATTACATTTTCAAATGCAAAATAACTTCAATTTGATAAACGATGATGCTGTATAAGCTTATATTATATAATGGTCACACCAAACAACTAAAAATATCATAATATATATATATATATATATATATATATATATATATATATATATATATCATGTGTTAAAGTTGAATTACATTGCACTCTTTAGTTCCAAATGATAATCGTAATCTAACAAACGTAATTCAAATTTTAAACCCTTTTTTGAATCTTTACAGCACATTAAATTGTATCGACAAATATAAATGTTAGTGTATCATAAGTGGTAAATTCCACAGATTTAAATATTCTACCTAATCCGATTTAACATGCGCCTCTCTAGTGCAGGAATGTAAGTTTGGGTGAGTTCAATAGTAGAATAAGTGACACTATATATGTGAGAGTTAGGAGTGAAAATGGGTCAAACTATGCTTTAAATAGGCCTGACTTGTTCTTGAATTATAGTAAGACCTGTTACTTGACATTGACTTTTTATTTTTTAGCCTGGCATGACAATTTTAAAAGCCTAGCTTGAAAATATATTTGACAGCCTTTTTTGCATTAAAGTCTTTAAATAGGAATAGGATTACAGACTTATTTCTAAATAGCTCAATAAACTAGTGCACAATTCAGGACCTTTTAAATAAGATAAATAAATAAAATTAAAAAAATGAATTTTTGTTGATATATATATATATAGTAAAATCATTTCTACAATCACTTTACTTACAACAATGACAAACAAAAAATCATTTTTTTAATTTTTTTATTAATGTATCAATTACTCAATTAATCTCATCATCGAATGAGATTAAAAAAGGATAAAATTCTTCCAAAAAATATTAAAGAACTTTAAAACAGCAAATAATCTCAGATAAGGTAAATTCTCAATCCCTCAAATACAATCACTTCATTAAACTCTGGATGAGGACAATCCTTGCCTCGATTCGAACAAATAATTTTGCAATCTCAAACAAATAATTTTATCGGTACTTTAGACTCGCCCTCTTCTAATTTACACAACTTTAACAAATAAATAAATAAATAAAAATTATGTGGTTCTAAAACTCCTAAAAGCATAATTTGATCTGTGGTCTCTGTTTCTACTAACAATACTTTTGTCATTGAGTTATTTGACACTTTAAAAAATTATTCTTTTTGGGTTTCCTAAGTTGACAGTCATAATCATCATGTTGTGAGCTGTGACGCATTGTTAGGTTTGGCTTGAAAACAATGTCCATGCACCATTACAGGCGTAATAACTGTTGGAGATTTTGACGTGGTTATAATTCAACCATATACATGAGAACATGGAAATGGACATGGACATGGACATGAGTGATGAGTGTATCTCATTTGAAATCTGCTGAATCCTAAAAGTTAAAAAAATAAAAAAGAATGTACCAAAAACATGAAACAATGATCATCCTTGTCAAGTCGAAAACATAGAACTTACATGCCAACAGAACAATCCTTTTCGGTTATTTTCGATGGATGGGATGTCCCTGTAACAATTAGAGCATAAGGCTTACAAGGGTCTGTTAACTTAATATCATGTTATCACAAACGCTCGTACATTTTGTACAGTAGCACGTATTTGTCATGTTTCCTATACTAATGTCTGAGTAATTAGTGCAATTGGGCAAAATTAAAGAGGTTCTTAGCATCATACAATGTGAATGTGGATAACTAATCCAACCAAAATTATCTTTTGCACAAAGCTAGCCAATGAATTTGCAATACTAAACCACCTTATCTCGTTTAGAGATTCTGTATAGGGACAAACAGGTAAAAGCAAATTCGTTCCGATAAAAGGGCTGCTTCTCAAGCCAAACTACGAGCTCATCTTTGCTTCAGTAGTAATACGTACTATTGTCATTGAAAATTAAATATTTATTTTTAATATATATTTTTTTTTCTATGTCATTAATCAACATAGGTGTTTAATTTGTATTGGAGGGATGTATAGAAAAGTGGGTAAGATAGTAATATTATACAAATTTCCCCAAACTACACTTTCCACCTTTTTCTATTGCATTGGATTCTGAATAGTACTAAGGTTATATCTGTCATTTCGGTATACACGTCCAAGTGGGAGCATGATGTGTATCTAGTCCTAGTCCTAGATGTCCACGTCAAAGAATAAAACACTTGCAGGAAATGATACTAGTATAATAATATCAAGTATTAAGATTTGAAACTATAGGATAAACTTTTTGGGTTTTATTAGTGTTATCTAATATAATGTAAGTGTTGTTTTCAATTCTCACATCAAAAGGGAGAAAGAAAGTGGAATGATGAAAGAGAAAGAAAAATATGTGGATCCTATCTCTTTAATGTGCATGTAGGAAAGTAAAGTTATATTATGTTAAATGATAAACATAAAACTCAAAGTTTTTAGGGTAAAATGTGTGTCATTTTAAAGGATATAAAGTTGTGTCATTTTAAGAGAGAGAGAAAGAGATAGATAAAGGAGGAGAGAGAATTGACAAAAAAAAAATAAAGGTGTGGATCCCACCTCTGTGTGAGAGTGAAAAGATATAAATTGTGTCATTTAAAAGTGCAAAGAGTTTTCCCAACTTTTTATCACGTACACAAGACTAGCTGTATAAAAGTTTAAAAAAATTGACATTAAACATATTTTAACGTAGTTTGATTGACTATGACACAAAATTCACCCTCTTAACTAGATATGTTTCGGCCAAGCCCAATTGCATAAGATTTACTAAGTCTCTCAAGGATTTAAAAAGCCCAAATGTAAGCTATAAATACTTGGTAAAATGAAAGATTTATCTAACCATAAACATATATAACAAAAAAAAAAAAATTACAGTTGGATGAACAAAATATACATTTGCAGCTGTTAGAATAAAATTTAAAGTAGGCTCAAGTTGTAAATTAAATTGAGTACGGTAGAAAATGACAACACACAGAAGCAAACATAATAAGGGTTACTTTCATGAAAAAAGATACATAAAAAGGAAGGAACAGAAGGGAAAACAAGTCAAAAAGTGTGTCTTTCAAAACTTAAATCAATCTGTTCAAGGAACTGCCATTTGGGTTGCTCTGTTATTCTACTCGCCAGTTGCTGCTATTAGCCTAAAAACTTTAGCTAAGGTGTTAAAAGGAACAATAATTAATTCTGACCAGTGACTGTGGAGGGAGCAATCGTACAACAATCTAATCCTATATATATACATGTACGCAAGGTGGAAGGAGGACACAAATATATATATGGGGTAAATATTTCTCAAGTAGTTTGAGATAAGTTTATCTACAGCTAACCCCAAAATTACATCATTTTGATTAATAAATGATGTTTATGTAATTTTAGATGAATTAATGAAAGGTGTTTCAGTAAAATGTATATGATATAAAAATAAATAAAATTATAAAAACACCTTTCATTAATTCACCTAAAATTACATAAACATCATTCATTAATCAAAACGACGCTGGAAATAAACTTATCTCAAGTTGCGTGAGAAATGTTTTACCCGATATATATATATATATATATATATATATATATATATATAATATATATATATATATATATAGGGTTTTATAATTCTCATTCAACATGAGAGTTCAAATTTTCCTACACATCCTTCGATTTTCGTGCTGACATGGGTCGTACATATAATTTTTTCTAATACCTGGGTCCCACATGCTTTTTATCCCTACAACAAAAGATTTCAACTCTCATTTAACATAAGAATTATAAAACCCATATATATATATATAGAGGATCCTTTGACACCGGTGTCAAATTTGAAATTTGACACTTCATCGAGAGCCATCAGATAAAAAAAGATCAATGGTGTCACATGCTTACAAATCAGAGCCATTGATCTTTTATGATCTGATGGCTCTTAGATAAGGTGTCAAATTTCAAATTTGACACCTTATCTGAGAGTCGTTAAATAAAAAAAGATTAATAGTATCACATGCTTACAAATCAGAGTCGTTGCTCTTTTTTCATCTAATGACTCTCATATCAGGTGTCAAATTTCAAATTTGACACTGGTGTCAAAGAACCTTCCCTCATATATATATAGGGGTTTGCATTCATCATTTAACATGACATAAAAAAATTTTCAACGCAGACAACATTTTGTGGGGTCCACACTTTTTGAAGCAAAAAAAAAAAAAACTGTGACACGCAAAACGAATCTCTATAATATTACACAATTATTTTTCCTACCACATAACTCTCATAAAACTCATATATATAGGTTTTATTAGTCTCATTAAACATAAAATAGTTATCTTATGTTGTAGAGAAAAAATAGGTGGGTCCCACTATTACAAGAAAAAAAAAGGAAAAAAAATATGAGGTACAAGAAATCAAAGAGAGAAAATAAGAGATGAAAGTAGAGTAATATTTATATATATATATATATATATATATATATATATTATCAAAACAAAGTTGTACAAAGAAAACCAAGTTGAGCCTGGGGGCCGGTGAAAAATACATAAAGAGCGAAGACTTTTTGGACTCGTGTTTAAGAGAGAGATAAATTTCTCAGCGAAAGGTACAATAAAATAATGTACCATACTATACCATGTGAAACAACAGTAAAAACAGGTAGTTCAAACCGTATCTTTCTCTTCAGAAGGCATGCATTTTTAATTCTGGTTATAAATATATGTCCTGTTTTGAGTCTATTGACCTAAAAACGGAATGAATCTATTGAAGGGTACACACTCTTGGGTGGTCCATGCTTCGTGCACTGCTTTGTCTTGTAGAGGGAGGGAAGATGCATTTTCAATTCATAGAACTCGTCATTTAATTAATGACATCAAAATGTAAAAGATGTGAGTAATGATTTAAAATATGTTTGCTATATATATTGCTATTCAATCTTATCAATGATCAATGATTTCTAATAACAATGAAGCAAAGCACCTTTTTTTTTTTCCTGTGTAGAAATGAAGCTTATAGACAAAGCATCATAAGAAAAGTGGTACAAGTTTTTTCCTCATCCTTTTGTAACTTAAAAATTAATAAAACTTAGTAAGAGATCACTAATCTTTAACACAAACCTCAAACTTTACGGTCTTTATTGCAGGCAAGAATATCAACTACAACAAACTACTAAAGTCTTTGAGCACTTAATTATTCTTTTTAAGTTAGATGTGAAGATGGTCAGTGAATACCATTTTCATATACTTGTTGCCATGTCAAGTAAAAGGAAAAGGCATATGCTGCTTGCTTAATTTGTGCAACTAGTACAAATCTTAAGACTTCAAAGTCAGCAATTAGCAGGACACATAATTTGAACTACTTGAAAAATAAAGACAACAAAAAAAATGACACAATTTGAAAGTTGGGATGTCATTAAATTTTGTGAAAATAACGAAACAAAGGGTGCAGCAGAATGATTACCAAGATTAAAATTAGGACTCGTGTGGGTACCCATCTTGAAGCACAAGTCACAAACGGCATTCTTCTTTCTACCAAGCATCAATGCCTTAATGTGCTCTTCCGGGAAGAAAAGGACACACAAATAAAGTCAGCCATTAAGTAAAAACAACAATAATTAATAAATGGGGAGAGGGAAAGATTAAAAAAAAAGTTTCATAATTTAGAGCATTGGAACAGGAGAAGATTCTTGTATAAAGAGAGTGTCGTCCAATACTAATCATTATATTTCCTTTCCTTTCCTTTCATTGAAACCACAAATGTAGAGAGGTGCATTGCATACCATACTGGTGAAAAAAGCTTAACCTCTAGAGAGAAAGAAAGAGACAAACAAATACAGAGAAAGTGAGAGAATGAAACTTTTTAGTTGGTAAGTGGTCAGCTTTATTAGTAAGGCTTTGCCGACAATGATTTCTGTCTGTCCACTAAATGAGTAATTAGAAGACCCTATGAGAGGGTGATAATACTATACTCGATTCTTCATTCTACTTTTCTACTACTCACAATCACTTCATTTGCCTAAAGTTAAAGACTCCACCACTTAGTTTAATCTTTTCACCTTTTTACTGTTTGTAGTGGTGGGTACATGAATGTGAAAACCATCGAAGAAAAGAGAGATTCTTATTCCAAACAGCTCCGAGGATATATATATTATGACTATAATTACGTTAGACCATAGTCTCATGGAATAGAGGGAGGATGTATCATGTTTCTGTTTCTATTTATTTCTTTGTGTATGTTAAGATTTTTCTTTTGGGTATATATATATATATATATATATGGGTTCTCTTTTTCTGTGATTATTGCAGATAAGTTATCTGCAGTACGCTCAATACGACATCGTTTTGAGGCGGAAATCATGGTGTTTTTGTAATTTTAATTTATTTCAGGTTATAATGGATTTTATATTTATAATTTTTTAAGATTTCAATACCAAAACAACGTCGTTTTAGGAAAAAAATGCAGATAACTTATCTGCATTAATTCCAGAAATATTTTTCCATATATATATATATATATATTAATATCTTTCTCTAAAAAAATCAGTGAAATAGAATAGTGTGGCAGCTTTTCCATAATGGATAACTGCTTTGCTTATGAAGGAGAGTGATCGATGACTTATATCCACTCTCTCAAAAGAGAAGGGGGTCCATCCAGTTATTATCAATGGCAGCATAATTGACACATATGACCATAATGAGTACGCTATCAATTAGCCTTTGTTTTTTACTGAAAAGGAAAACATACAAAGAGCATTATGAAATTATTACAAAAAATTAATGTTTTTTTTTTTTGGAGCTACAAAAATCAATGTTTTAAATATTGTTTTATGGCACTAAGAAGTAAGAAGCTTCGAGATAATTAAAAGGAAAAAAAATGAAGTTCATAAAATAATAAAATATATAAACCTGGAAAGCGGTGTTAACTCCCTTAATTTGTGAGCTAAATGGGTTGGAATTCAGAGTTCAAATGTTTTTGGCAGCTATTAAAGGTTGGCTAATCAAAACATTTATTAGACTCAAGTAAGTGAAACTTCTTGATTAAATTAAATTCTAATATATACATATTTCAAGTGTTTTATCAAGTTGGATTTGTTATATTTGGGCCCCGATATACCAAATTTTGAACTGAATTTTAAGCTCATTTCAATTGGCAAGTTTTGTTGGCATATTCGAATCAGAGTTTGGAATCAGCTTAACTAGTGTTGGTTGCGAATTCAATCTAGTTTAGCTTAGTTTCAAACTTTTTTTTTTTTTTTTTTTTAAGAAAAGAAAGATTTGTATCATATCTGAGCTCACGCCTTCTTGTTCGAATCTAAACTTTGTGCTTTATATTGTTAAGTTTTGTATTGAAATCTAACCAATTTAAGTATTTCACTTGTGCATGTTGTCATTTCAAAAGAATGAACAACCATCTGTAATGCTGTCGCTTGAATTTGATACAAGCTATGACAAAATACTGAAATAATATAAATACGTGCTTCCCTTTTCATTTGCAATAAACTGTTACGAGCACCTTTGCTCTCATTCAACAAACAATTCCTTGAAGCAGATCAACACTTTTTGAGTTACGGGACTTTAGCAAACAAATCAATTTAATAAAATTTCTTTCAACCCCACAAACATATGTAAAGTGAGGATACGCGTTTGAAAAAAGAAAGGAAGTTTGTTAAAATTCGTTGTAAGATAAGAAATGCTCCCCAGCATCTTCTGTGCTGCTTCATGCCGACAGTCTTCATTTTCTTTGGGTCCTCTCAAAACCTTTCCCACAAAATCATATTGGGGAGCATCATCCAACGACTCTGCATGAACATGAAGACGTTTGGAATGTTTATAAAAGAAGTTACCCAACATAAAAATGTTAGGTATCACCCTATGATGCACCGACACTTCAAAACAAAACAACTAATGTGTCGTCCTGACACTTCTCATAGGGTGTCAATATAGGTTATGACATGCGGGTAGACCCGCGACATGAACCCGCAAAAAAAATCGTATCGTGTTAGTAGAAATGACACGTAGAAAATTTGTGTCGTGTTCGTGTTGACCCGTATTTTTTTTAATTATTTTATTTTTATTTTTTATTATTATTATTATTTTAAATTTTTTTAATTTGGACACATTTTTTTAAATTTTTTTTTGTCAATTATTGTTTTGACACCTATTTTGCGTGTTACACGTGTCGTGTCAACTCGCAAAAAATTCCTATTGTGTTAGTGTTGAAGATTTTGACATGAATCAAAATTTGTGTCGTGTCAAATGTGTGTCGTGTCAACCAGTTTTGACACCCCTAATTCTCGACACTCTCTGATACTTCGACACTTCTCGACACTCCATCACGCATTGTAGAGACTCAATCAAAGATTCGAAGGTTGCGTTACATTGCATTTTTAGTTTCAACTATTAGATTCGTTACATTACAATTACCATTATATTGAGTTTAACATAAATATATGAGATATCTTATATTTATTTATAAAATTGATGGATATTATAAGTTTAGCTTCATTATTCTGTTAAATTATTGAATATTAAATATAATATACACTACATAAATAAAAAATATTATGTGATATCAAAACGTGTCCTAACGTATCAAAATCTAACATTTTTTTAGAATTAATGTGTCGGAGTGTCGTATCATATCTCGTGTCCCGTGTCGATGTCGGTGCAACATAAGTATCACCTATACTTCGCATTAAGATGACACTTACAGATGAAACATAGAAAAAGCCAATAGAGTCCGGGGGAGCTGCCCCAGCAAAATGTGGGGCAGGTCTCCAGACGCAAAGGCCTGATATTGTAGGCTTTTGGCTTATTTTATTTCTTCTCTTTTTTAGTAGTTCGACAATAATTTAAATTTCTAAATCTATTTATATTCCACCTGTAAATTGTGTTATAACAAATATGGTTTGAAAAATATAATGAATATTGTTGTTCATAACATATATTGAGTAAAGGATTTATTATCTATTATTTAATATAATCATAAAAAAATTTCCTACACACAACATTTTGTGGGACCCGTAATAAAAAAAAAACTCAACACGGAAAACGAATCTCTATAACATAACACAATCACTTTTCCTACGACATAATTCTTATAAAATCCTTAGAATAAATTAGAATAAAATTTGTTGTGGTCCAAAAAATAATAGATGATTTGACCGAAGAAAACTCTGATATCTAATGTATAACAACCAATGCTTGGAAAAAGACTTCTACTTTGTCGTTGAAATTCTAAAATGCTCTCCAAGCAGCAATTAATAAATGGTCCCAAACTTCTCCCCATTTTCTCTACTCTGCAGTCTCTGCTATTTATCACGGCGACAAAGAATCAAATTATTATTACATTTATTTTATTTTTTCATTATAGGAGAAATTTCATGTAACAATCAATTACAATTATTATTATGGGTAGAATATAATTATAATGACAATCTGCTTTTTTTTTTTTTTTTTAATTTACATCTATATACTACCCGTGATAAAGAATTACATTTTCCATTAATGTTTCAAGAAGATCTTCGCCATTGGTTTTAAGTTAGTGTGTAAAATCTATGTGGATGCGTCTTAAAGTAGTAATAAAAATAAGAGTTTTATTAATCTCCATCAATAAGAGATATGATATCTCCTACTAGTCTCACAATAATGTCATGGGACTCACATAGTTATAAAATAAAATAAAAATAAAAGAAATCAAAGCTCAAAAATTGATGTCTCTATTGGAAAATAAATCTATCTCCTATAGTTGGAGACTAGTTTTTCCCTAAAAATAAACTTAAAAAAGTATGCATTTATTGATGCAGCTGGAGCACGTAATAATTCTTGGTTTGTTTGATGGCGGGTTCAGAGTTGAGACCAAAAGAGCAAGATTGGATAGATTTAGGTAGACCTGCCACTTCGGAATCACTCTCGAGTTTGAGAATGATACTTTTGATGCTTGACCATTAAAGACACCTCAGTGGCATAAAAATTCAAGTCAATTCCTTTCTTGGATTCTTTTAGTTAACTCTCTCTTCATAATGCTCTCTCTCTCTTTTTCCACACTGTTTTCAACATCTAAACAGGAAAAGTTCTCAACAAGTACAACGCTATTCTTTGCTGGGTAACGCTATGGTTGTCCCATGAACTCGGTTATATAAATGGTATAACCACAATGTATATAAATGCCCCGTAGTTGGTGGTGTGAGCTTAAGATGAGATTTTAGGATGATTTATACTCACTCGACTTTGACTTAAAGAGACATAAAGCTGATTGCCTTTGTAGTGGAATGACTTCATCAATATAGGAGTGATTGAAAGCGTTAGCACTTTTCAAGATTTTACAAATGAAATGGATACCCCTTTGAACATTCTATATAAACACAAGATTGAAAGATAAATGACAAAAATGGTGAGAAAGTTTGAGTGAGGAAACGGTATTAAAATCAAAGGAGAATTGTTAAAAAACTTCTCCTTTACAAATATTATTTATCTCAAACTACTAGAGGAATATAATTTCTACAACATCCTTCCCTTTCTGGAATCGATCATGCACTTTTCTCTAAAACGTTACAATCTTTCCCGCTTTCCCAGTATTTAACAACTTGAAATCATGCTAGGGTGAAAAGATGGGGAAGTTGCTTGAATCACGAGGCCTCAAAAGTCCTTCCGGTAAGTGTTCAAAATGCAAAAGGAGTAAAAAAAAAAAAAAAAAACAATTTTTAAAAAGGAAGATGGAAGAAGACATGAAAAAAAGAAAAGGGTAGTGGAAAGAATTCAATAAATCTTAAAAAACTAAAAGTCCTAACTGATTAACCCAAAAAGAAAAAGAGGTAAAAAAAAAAAAATGTTACACTGAGGATGTATCAACAAGAACCTCGTTTAACACATCATCCTCGGCATTGGCCAGGGTAAATAGCTCTGCATCCTTATCTTCATTGCTCGAAAAATCCCTTTTCTCCAATCTGGAATGAGCTGAAATAAATATCAACTTCTGCACCTTGTCCAATGCAGTCCTGGAGTGGCCATGTGCACAAACCCATCTCCTCAAAGACCAATTACATTTGAGGCCACATGAGGTTGCATGAAGGAATATTAGCCTCACTGCAACTTTTCCTAAGGACTTGAATTCAGTTAGATAAGTTTCCCACACAAGTCTACTGCTTTGTGGATTGGCTATCCTCATCTTCCCAGTAACTTGATCTCTCTCCTTCATCTGCACAGCTTGAGCATAAACTGGGTCAAGACCTTCTGTTCTCCATTTCATGAGTTCCATTAGAACAATATGTGCTTCATCTCTTGAAACAAGCCTGGTTATGAGTTTATCCACATCTTTCTCCTGCTCAGAAGTTAAGTGCTTAAACGGTGGAAGGTACTTGCCACTAGTGTCCCTCACTAAATAAAGAGGGTCAAGAATATATGCAGCAGCCCAAGCAGGGTGATAGTTCTTCTTGAACCTTCTATCAATTAACTTTTCCACTGCTCCTTCTGCAATGTGGAATTTGGAGCTCCAATCTTTCACTTTTGCTCTTAACTCATCCCAAAGTGGAAGGCATTGGCCAACAAGTGGCTTCTCTGTCTCAATCTCATGAGCCATGTCCTTCACCAATTTAATCAACATGTGCACTGCTTCTAAATCAGTCCAAAACCCCACATCTCGAATCATGTCCCCAACTTCTCTAGCATTCTTGTCTTCAATGGATACCATCTTGAATGATTCATCAAGCAGAACCAACTGCAAAGCGCGAACCGAATTCAATGTATCCTCCATCATTGTATATACAGGATCAAAGTTAAAATTCTCAAACTCTCGCAATGGCACTCGAAGTAACCAAGCGTGCCCGTACTCTTGCAGTTGGTACTTGTGAAAACTATTCCGAACCTGAGACCTGTAATTGACAAAATTCGCGAGCTTGAGGCAATTCTCGGTCACAGTCCTGAACAAGGGAAGTTCCTTGGTAAAGTCCTTGATTAAACTATTGAAGCCTTGATACTGACAAGAAAGATTAACCATCCAATGATTCTGATTCTCCAAATTTTTCAAAGCCTTGGCCTTGAACCTGTCTGCAACTATCCCAACACATTGATGAACAAAATTCCCGCAAATGCCAGTAATTGTCTCCCTCAAAACCTCCTCTGCATACTTAGAAGGAGCAGAACCAGCAACAAACACAGCCCTTCTGTACAAACTGGTCCCATTGGGAAGATTCACTGTCAAATTCACCAAATTTTCATCACCATAAGCCCCATAATTCTTTGACTTCCACCCATCTGAGGCAATTTGAAAGAACATGGCATCTCTAATACGCGCTTCTGACTCAGCCTTGGATTCCTCAAACTTAGCATCCAATCTAGTACCAGTGAACTCTCTAGGAAAAACCGTTGGCAAACCAACCTGGTTAAGAAAAGCTCTGAACTTTGGGTGCTCCAAGCTCGAGAAAGACACGGAACCACACGACTCATACACCCAATCAGCGAGATAATCAACCGCGCTATCAATCTGGTTCTTGCTAAGAGCAACCCCAGGTGAAGTTTTAGGACTCTTAAGCTTCTTAACACTGTCTTCCAACATAGCCAAAGCTCCCAAGTCCTCCTTCCCACCAGACAACATCAAATGCGGTTGCTCCGGCAACCCAAATCGCGACGGATCCACCACCGAAAGGGGCGGAACGTGGTACGAAGAGCCCGTCGGAGAGCTCCTCTTGCGGTGGTGGTTGTGGTGCACCGACGACGACGACACCATAGCAACAGCACTTCCCGGGGAGACAGAGGAAATGGGTTTGGCGTTGGCCCCGGAATTGAAATTGGGGCAAGTTCCACGCTTTAGATGCTCAGAAGCCGTTCGAGAAGGGTTTGAGGCTGAGAAAACGGCGTCGCATAATGAACAACGCAGCTTCACCGCTTTGGGGAGTCCCGTTTCGGTGTTGGTAACCAACAAAGGCTGCAAGTGTACCCAATACCAAGCCCCTTTTCCCTTTATGGCTTTGTTTCGAACCATCATCAACCCTTCATAGCGCTTTTGCAAAGCTTTCGCCGTAGCTTCATCGGCTGAAGCTGAATCCGCAGAGTGTGTCGTAGCAACAGTGTTAGTAGCCGCCATTGCAGCCTGTGACCGTGAACGTGAATGTGATTAAAACTATGATCTTTACTATGGACGAATGGTTTGGTCACATACCCTTCATCATCATCATCTTCGTCGCCCTGTGACTCAAGTGTAATAGTTAAACGGCATCGAATTCCGTGCATTTAGCCGGAGACAACAGGTGGCGGAAGTGGTGGTGGCCGGAATTTGAAATTCCGGTGGGTTTCCATGCGATCCGGGAGAGTTAATTCAGAGGGGTAGGTTGTGTTTTAATTCAGAGATGTTGCATTTTGATGAGAGTTAAAAGAAGGGAATGGAAGAAGAAAGCAAAAAAGAGAAGAGTGAGTGTGAGAAACAGTGACACCGAAATAGCAAAGCGAATGAGAGTGAACCACATTCACGTACGGCTTTCACTCTCGGATGAATGTAATGCAAGTAAGTAAGTAACAAAGGGTGACGCTTTTTCACGCGGCGACCGCGTGCGCGTGGTGAACATCTTTCGGGGATGTTGATGGGGAATTGGTGCGACGAGGAAACGCTGGAAGACTGGAACCCAAGTCCCACGTACGAAACCCAGACCTCATGATTGGAAAGTGGAATTTACGCGCCACTTGTGCCTTTTGTTTCGGCTTTTCTTTTTTGTTTTTCGGGTCCTGTTGTGCGTCTTACTTTGTCCTTGTACCTTTCTTTTTTCTTTCTATAAATTTTTTTTTTTATATTATTCTCATACTGTTTTTACCTAAAAATGATCATATTTATTGTTTTCGAAGGCTGAATTATTTTATTGACAAAATGATAAGTTCTCTTCTAACTTTATTCCAATTATTTTATTATTTATTTAAGGATGAAATAAAAAGTAAAGAATATGTTTATTTTATGTTTATAGCAATTTAAAAATTGTTTTTTTTATAAAAAAAAATGAGCTCATTAAATTTTAAGGTTTTTTTTTATTTCTTATGGCTGAGCAATCCTTTTATGACTTTTGTTATTGGATTTGGATGTATTGAGAATGTGGAGATGGTCGAATTTATTGAATTTCAAACCTGTTGCAATGCAGACCCTGTGTAATCATTTTAACTACTATTAACTCAGGGATCGAGATCAATTTAAATAAGACAATTAGTGAGGCTCGGGAGTTTGGAGGGAAGGGGAAGGGGAAGAAATTGGAGGGTATCCTCTTTCCTTGTTTGGGAGTCAAAAAAATGGAATGTGAGATAATGGAGGATCAAAGAGATATTTTTACCATTTCACCCTTTTTAAAATTAATATAATTATTATACTTTAGAAATTAAATTAAATTTAAAATTTCTAACAAAATTATGTATATACTTTTCACAACACCAAAAAAACCAAAAAAAGTCATATTTTAGATGAAATTTTTACGTTGTAAATGATGAAAATTTCATCACAAAATTATTTTTTCATCAGAATATTTTTCGACGAAAAGCGATGGAATTTTTCAACCGATGAAAATTTTTACAAAAAAAAAATTTTCTATCGAGATTTTTGACGAAATTTAGTTTCCATCAAGTGTTTTTAATGAAAAAAGATTTCTGTCAAAAATTTTGACGTAACGTTTTTCGTTCAAATTTTCGATGGAAATATGTTCTTATGAAAATTTTGACAGAAATTGTTTTGTTAGAGATTTTGAGGGAAATGTTTCATTCGAAACTTTCGATGAAATTTAGATTTTATAAAGAATTTTGACAGAATAATTTTTTCGTTAAAATTTTTTACGAAAATACTTTCTGTCAAATGTTTTGACAGAAATGCGTTCTGTTGAAAATTTTGATGGAAATGTTTTTTTATCAAAAAACTTGACGAAAATATTTTTCGTCAAAAATTTTCAAAAGAAATGTGTTTCGTTAAAAAATTTGATAGAAATTTTTTTTGCCAAAAAATTTAACGAAAATATTTTCCTCGAAAACTTTCGGCAAAATTTAAATTCTGTTAAGAATTTTGTTGAACTTTTTTTACGTCAACCATTTTCAATAGAAATGTGTTTCGTTGAACATTTTGATGGAAATATTTTACGTCAAAAATTTAGATGAATATGCAAAATTTTTTAAAGAATTTTGAGAAAAAAAAATTGTCAAAATTTTTTACATAAATATTTTTAGTCACAAATTTTGATGGAAATATTTTCCGTAAAAAATTTTGACGTAATTATTTTACGTCGAAACTTTTCGATGGAAATGTGTTTCATCAAAATTTTGGACGGAAATATTTTCGTTAAAAGTTTCGACGGAATTTAGATTCTATCAATAATGTTGACTGATTTTTTTTGTGTACAAAATTTATGTTATGATTATGGGAAAATCTAGTTCGTCTCTAATTTTATCTTTAATTTTGACGGAAATATTTTTACGTATATGATTTTCATCAAAAATTTCATCACTATTTTTGATGAAATATTTTTCGTCAATAAATTTTGTCGGTATTTAAGACTTTTCTAATAATATCGCGTTTAAAAATGATTCACAATTATGTAGTTTTAACATTTTAATACTAAGGGTAGATAAGTAATTTTTAATATTTTTTTCCCTTAAATCCTCCAAATTGGGGAAACTTTAATTTTAAGAGGAATGAGGGTTTAGTAAAAATCCTCAAACTCTTCTCATCCTTTTTATAAACTCACACACAAGAGAAAGATTTACTAAAACCCTCCATTTTCTTTCCTTCCCCTCCTAAAACCAACTCTCAAACAAAGCCTAAGGCTTAGTTTGGGAGTTTGGAGTGGAAGGGAAGGAAGGGAATCCAAGAGCGAGGGAGGGGAAGGAAGGGGAGAAAATTGGAGGGTATCCCCTTCCCTTGTCTGGGAGACAAAAAAATGGAATGGGAGGATAATGGAGGGTCAATGAGATATTTTTACCATTTTATCCTTTTTTAAAAAAATTATATAATTATTATACTTTACAAATTAAATTTAAAATTCTAAAAAAAATTAATCATTTAATTTTTACTAAAACCCTCCCTTCTCTTCCCTTCCTCTCCTAAAACCATCTCCCAAACAGACCCTAAGGGTCTGTTTGGGAGATGGTTTTAGGCGGGGAAGGAAAGGGAAGAGAGGGTTTTATGAAGCTCTTTCCTTATTTGTGAGTTAAAAAAATGAGGAAAAGGTTTTGGGGATTTTTACTAATCCCTCCAAAATCCCCCTTTTCACAAAATTTAATTTCTCCCAATTTGGAGAGTTTGAGGGGGGAATATTAAAAATTAGAGTAAACACCCTTTTTGGTCCCTGGCAATATCTACGAAATCCTTTTTGGTCCCTGGCAATATCTACGAAATCCTTTTTAGTCCATGGCAATAAAAAAAGAATCAAATTGGTCTCTAAAATTATGAAAAAAGGGCCACGTTAGTCCTTTTATCAATTGTAATAAGTACTCTTTGGTCATTTTTTTCATCATTTTAGGGACCAATTTGGTCTTTTTTTATTGCCAGAGACTAAAAAAGATTTTATGGATATTGCCAGGGACCAAAAAGGGTGTTTACTCTAAAAATTATTTATCTACCCTTAGCATTAAAATGTGAAAACTACATAAGTGTGAATCATTTTTTAAATGTGACATTATTAGAAAGGGATAGGATGACACCTAAGTTATGTTACACCCATGTGACACCCAGTCAATCTCACCGTTAGATCGCTTATGTTGATCCAACGGTTATATTTATTTCTACCTTTGTATGATCATGATTTCCCAAATTTAAAGTGAAAGCATTAAATATGAGAAATCATAACCATACAAAGGTAGAAATAAATATAAAATATTAAATTGAAAAAATCATGACCATGCAAAGATGAAAATAAATATAACCATTGGATCAACATAAGCGATCTAACAGCGAGATTGACTGGGTGTCACATGGGTGTAACATAACTTGGGTGTCACAATATCCTATCCCTATTAGAAAAGTCTCAAATACCGATAGAATTTATCGACGAAAGATATTTCGTAAAAAATAGTGATAATTTATTTTATGAAAATCATATACGTCAAAAAACTTCCCTCAACACTAAAGATGAAATTAGATAGGGAACAAATTTTGCCATAATCACTAACATAAATTTTTTACGTAAAAAAAATTCAACCAAAATTATTGACAGAATCTAAATTCCAACAAAATTACCAAGAAAATATTTTCCTCCAAATTTTTGAAGAAACACATTTCTATCGAAAAGTTTCGACGTAAAACAATTACGTCAAAATATTATACAAAAAACATTTCCATCAAAATTTGTGAATAAAAGCATTTATGTAAAATTTTTGACTAATTTTTTTTTTGTCAAAATTCTTTACGGGATCGAAATTTCGCCAAAATATTTCCCTCAACATATTTCACAAAAACACATATTCATCGAAATTTTTCACAAAAAATATTTCCATCAAAATTTTCAATGAAACCCATTTCCATCGAAAAATTCTGACAGTAAAAAATTTCATCAAAATTATTTACAGAATTAAAATTCCGTCGAATGTTTTCAACGAAAATATTTTCGTTAAACTTTTTGACAAAAAAATATTCTGTCCAAATTTTTAACGAAACACATTTTCATCAAAAAAATTAGACGAAAAATATTTTCGTCAACTTTTACGATTCAAAAATATTTCCATCAAAATTTTCAACAGAATACATTTCTGTCAAAAATGTTTGACAGACAGTATTTCCGTAAAAAAATTTGACAGAAAAAATATTCTGTCAAATTTTTTAACGAAACACATTTCCATTGAATTTTTCGTAAAAAGTTTTGACGCAAAATATTTCCATAAATATTTTTGATGAAAAAAAAAGTCAATTATTTACAGAATCGAAATTTCGTCAAAAGTTTTCGACGAAAATATTTTTGTCATACTTTTTTACGGAAAAAAATTCCCGTCGTAATTTTCGACGAAACACGATTCCATCGAATTTTTTTGAAGAAAAATATTTTCGACAAAATTTGTGGTAAAAAACTTTTGTATCAAAATTTTCAACGGAACACATTTTCGTCAAAAAATTTTGACAAAAAAATATTCCGTCAAAATTCTTTACAGAATCTAAATTCTGTCGAAAGTTTCATAGAAACATTTCCCTCAAACTTTTTGAAAAAATATTTACGCTGAAATTTTCAGTGAGACACATTATCATTGAAGATTTTGGACGAAAAATTTTCCGTCAAATTTTTTGAAGGAGTTCTTTTTTCCATCAAAGATTTTGATGGATTTTTTTTGTCGAAAACATTTAACAAATCATTTTCATCAAAACTTTTGACGGAAACTAAATTTCGTGAAAAATTTTGACTGCAATTTTATTTTTGTAAAATATTTTATAGGATAAAAATTTCATCGCCTTCGATGAAAAGTGTTCTAACGGAAAAATATTTTTTGACAGAATTTTTGTCATTTTCAACGTAGAATTTTCGTTAAAAATGTGATCTTTGTTAGTAGTATGAAAAATACATAAATAACTTTGTTTAGCAATTTTAAATTTAATTTTATTTGTAAAATATATTAATTATATTAATTTTCGAAAAATGGTAAAATTATAAAGATTTCTCGTTAATCCTCCATTTTCCTCTCTTACCTTTTTTTTTAACTCCCAAACAAGGGGATGAAATACCCTACAATTTCCTTCCTTCCCTTCCTCTCCCTTCCCCTTGGAAATAAAAAAAAGGTTATGTTTATCGCATTTTACATAAGATAAACAACTTTCCTACATACACAAAAAAGGGTTGGGTCCCACCACTCTTTTTTCTCTCTCCTCTTATCTATGGGTCCCATTTATACTTTTATCTCTACAACATTAGGTAATATTTTTCCTACAACACAAGAAAAATATATTCCTAGAAAATATTGTCAAAATGCCATTTCTTGAATAAAAGGACCACGTTAAACTTGGAGTACCAAGTTTTTTTTTCTTAGCAAATAGGTGGCAAAATGGGTGTCTCGACCCAGCCCACCTCACTCCGCTATTAATCTGCCAAAAAATGAGCCAATCCACATTGTCCTGCTCCGTTTGGCATGTTATGCGAATTAGCCTTTCAGCCCAAGCTTATTTTGCATTGATCTGTCTATGTTTGTCATTAACCCGCCAAAAACAAGCCTACACTCGCTTTGCTTTTGAGATGGGTTAAAAAACTCAATCTGTCCTATCTAGTTTAGTAGGTGGGGCGATTTGGCTCGCCGTCTTGCTGGGTCTTGATAGCAGTTAAAAAGCACAACATATGACACAATTAGATTTTAGATAAAAATTCATGGTTAAATATTACTATTTATTTAGTTTTCGTTTTAAGTGGGCACATAAAAATATTTCATGAATTTAATACTTTGTTGTTTTTTATGTATTTTATTTCTTACACCCATAGAAATGTGAGGTTGTATGAAATAAGAAAAAAATTAAATATCACATGTGTATAAAAAATAATTTTATTTCTTAAATTACCACATGAGAAACTTTAAATTCTTTACCGTATTTATTTATTACCGTTTTTTCATAGTGCAAATTGAAGCATAAGACTATAACCACTTGAGTACCATTTACGTTTTGGTTTTCATTTTTTTATAGATCAAGTTGATTGACTTCCAAATTCCAATGCTATACTTGGTTCCGTAAAATGGCAGAGCAATATTTGAATGATGGAATAAGATACACCTAGCCGTGTAAATGGGTTAGGTTGTTTTATAGGGGTCTACAATATAATTTATATTAGGTTAAATTTCACCTATTATAAATAATCAAATAAGATAGTTCTAGATTTTTAAAAAATCTATTTAGAAAACAAATCCTAAATTTTTGTGTGCATATCGGACATATAAACTTATAGGTCAGCTTATATTATATTATTTATTTTAAATAAAATAAGGGAAAAGTACATCTTCAGTCACTGGAGATAACTTTATCTTCAGCGAGCTCAAAACGACGTTGTTTTAGGTTATAAGATTAAAAAAAAAATTATGATAAAGACTAATATAACCCTGCAATATATTAGAATTATAAAAATACATTGATTTCCGTCCCAAAACGATGTCGTTTTGGGTTCACCGAAGATAACTTTATCTACAGTGACTTGAGATCAGTGTTTTAAAACTCGGACCGGTCATCGAACCGGTCGAGGTACTGGGTCACTGTTTAACCGGGTTCAACCGGATTTACTGTTGACATATTAAAAATATAAAAATATTACTTATATTAATAAAAATCCACATAAGAAAACTATCAATGAGTTTCAAAAAAAATAAATTGATTTTCAATGATAGCAAATATTATATACTTCTAAGCTTCTAGCTCTATACCATATCCTAATATTGGATTAAAATTGCAATATAAGTTAAATGCACCTTTTGTGCTTGACATGATACGGATAAATTAAATCATGGTAACAAATAATACGAATGAAATGTACACTAAGAAAAAAGTGTCACCATTATCATGATAACAAATAGTATGCATGAAATATACACTAAGAAAAAAGTGTCCACCGTTGAGATGAGATCATGAGACCATCAGCGTTTATCATCACTTAACTTCATGACATCATTATAAGATGCAACTAAATTACATAAACGAACTGCACTAATCTAAAATACCTTATTATTTTCACCTTACTTTTAATCATATTCAACATAAAATATGAATATGATTTAATTGAAGAGTTCTTATCAACAAAAAAAAAACTTTACCAAAAAAAAGAAGGAATAACCGGTCTAACCCGGGTCAACCGGGTCGCCGAGTTTCGGCCGGGTCAACCGGTCCGATCCGGGTTGACTGCAGAAGTGGTCCAACTACCCGCTCGGACCGGGGACCCACCGGATCACCGTGTCCCGGGTCGACCAGGTCGGTCCGAGTCAGATTTTAAAACACTGCTTGAGATATCCTTTACCCATAAAATAAATAATATTATTATTTTGATAATTTTAAAACCTTTATTACTCTTCTTTCACATAAGATAGTTTATCTTATCTTGTAGAGCGAAAATGGATGGTCTGATCATTATATGAAAAAAAAAAGATAGAATGCGAAAATCGAAATGAAATAACATGAGAGAAAGCCCAAAAAGGGAACAGATTCACTTACCACCAAAATTTTTTACCACTCTTACAACCAATTTAATCACCGTTGATTTCCGTCAATCTAACAGTTATAATTTATTAAAAATTAATAAATTTATTGTGTCACATTTATTAAGTAATTATTGATTCCCAATATATTATAACCGTTAAATTGATGGAAATCAACTATGATTAAATTGTTTGTAAGAGTGGTAAAAAAAATTTGTGGTAAGTATATCTGTTCCCGTATGAAAAGAGCTTAATATTTTTCTAATTTTAAATAAAAAATAATATTACATTAGTTATTTTTTTAATTATTGAATATTTAATAGGTTTAAACAGACTAACAATCTAGGTTAAAATTTTTATTTTTTAAATATAGGTCAGGTTAAACTTATAATTTGAGCCTACATAATCTAACAAATCAAACTAAATATAAGATTTTATACATAAATATAACTTATTTAACCTAAAACTTAACCTAACTTATTTATTCCCCTCAAAAGTAATAGGAGAGTTGTGAAGCATTAAATAATTTGTGAAAATATATATTAAAATGGACGATGAATAAAACGTGTTACAACCTTTTGCGACGGTAATGATCAACGCACGTGCATAATTTGATTTCTTTAAAAAATATTATGCTTTTCTTTACGATGCCTACTTTTTTGTTTTTTGATATAATTTTCTATGGTTTGAAATCAACAAGTTGTAGTTTCAACTTCCAATATCTATAAAATCGTAAAGCTGATTCCCACTTTCATTTTTCTAATTCGTGATTCATTTAAATTTTGAGGATTTGATAGGATTGCAGAGCATATGTGGTAACCTCAAGGAGTAAACAAGGAAGAACAGAAGAGAATTCAAAAGAAATACGTATATTCATCAGATAAAACTTCACAAATGATAAGTTTTCTATATATAAGCCACAGATCACTATCAAATCTGTAACTGAATTGTAATTGGACACGTAACTGAATTGTAAACGGACACATAATAAAATTCTGTAACTGACAAGTAATATAAATGTAGTAACAGCTCAATACATTCTATAACAGCTAAACAAATGACACTTAAGTCCTAACAAATAACAGCAAAGCTTGGGCCACCGCCAGATGACATAGACTTTGGGCCGTTTACACAAGGTAATCCTTGGCCCAAGAAGGAGCCTCTGTCCTCCTCTTAAGCTTAGGTTCCTCCATCATAACATTGCCTCCACTTGCAGTAAGAACCTTGTCCTCAAGGTTCATTGTGGGAAAAGAAAATTCTGGATAAAACCGAAAAATCAGCAAGAGTCAGAACGGGAGTCTTAGTCATTGCAACCTTTAAGGCTTCAAAAGCCTTTGAAGCCTTCTCAGTCCACAAAAAAGAATCCTTCTTCAACATATCAGTGAGAGATGAGGCTATAGCTGCATACTGCCTTATGAACCGCCTATAATATCCAGTGAGACCAATAAAACCTCTCAATTGTTTTATTGTCCTTGGATGATGCCACTGTTGCATTGCAGCTATTTTTCTGGGGTCAGCCTTCGCTCCCATGCCCGAAACCAGATGCCCCAGGTACTCTACTTCAGCCAATGCAAAAGGGCACTTACTCAGCTTCACCATGAACATATTATCCTGCAAACAACTCAAAGTCAGTACAAGATGGCTATATTGTTCCTCAATAGAACCACTATAAATCAGAATATCATCGAAGAACACTATAATGAACTTGCGAAGATAAGGCCTGAACATATGATTTATTGCAGCCTGGAAGGTAGAAGAAGCATTGGTTAAGCCAAAAGGCATCACCAAGAACTCATAATGCCCTTCATGAGTTCTGAAGGCAGTTTTGGGAGTGTCATCTGGAATCAACAAGATCTGATGGTAGCCACTCTGCAAGTCTAACTTGGTGAAAATAAACATCCAATAGCTTGATTGTAATATTGTTCAATGCTCTATAATCAATGCCTTTACTTTCCTTAATAAATAAAATCTGATGGTGAGCATATCGATAAGGACAAACATTGACTGGCCGAGCCCCTTCTAACAAGTGAATAGCATAATCACAACTCCTAGGTGGTGGCAATCCTTGTGGGAACTGGAACACAGATTGGAATTGCAGCAGAATGTCCCAAACAGCAACGGGAATTTGTTGTTTCAAGTCCAATAACTCAGGAAGAATTGCAGGTCTCATAGGATCAGCTTCCCATGCTAATCTCAAGCACTGCTGGTTAACAGAACTATCTCCACCACCAACAGATTCTCCTTGTAGGATGACCCTACCACCCGAAGACATAAACTCCATAGATAATTCAACATAGTCATGTATAACTCTGCCTAATTGGCTCAACCATACAATTCCCAAAATAATGTCAAAACCAGTTAACTCAATCACCCAAAGATCCACAGTAAAAGCATACCCTTGAATCTCCAATGGAACTGCCAAACATTTTCTATCACATACCATAAACTCCCCATTCCCCAGAAAAACACGCATTTTAGGAACCTTAAGTGTTGAGAGTCCCATATCCTCTATCAACTGTTTCTGCAAAAAATTGTGAGAACTGCCTGAGTCCACAAGTATAGATACCATCCGTTTATGGAGCTGCACTCTAAACTGAATGGCCCGAGGATTTTTGTCACCCTTTAAGGAATGGAGAGCAGCTGCATGAGTAATGATGCTCTCCGGCAAGTATACCGATCGCACAAGTAATAAAGTGATAAGAAAAGTTCGTCTCCACAGGGATTGAGATCTAATATCAATTAAACTTTTCCTTTAAAAACAGACGATTTCAAAAAGGGTTTTGACAAATATTGTAAATTTGAGTAAAATTGTAATCTGAAAATAAAAGGACTTATTTTTGTATTTTTATATTGAAGAATAAAACAAAGAACAAAGATTGATTTTTGTAAATATTAAAAAACATTGCAGCCAGGGTTCATTCACCAAATGATCCCTACTTTTTACTCCGGATTGATTTACAATAATTATTTATATAATTACTCAGATAAATTATCATCCAAAATATTCAATAGTTAACCCTCAATTCCTTGAGGGGTTAACCCTTTAATCCCATGAGAAACCCCAATTCCTTGCAATGTTTCTCATGGGATCAAGCAATGGGCGTGATAATTTAAGCATCTGCAATCGTATACACGTATATTCCTAGCACGTATACAGATTGTTATCTTACTCCCTTTCGAGATCAAAACCCCAATATTCCTATCTAGGGTTTTGATCCTCAGAATATCCCCAACTATCAGATCAATCAACTCTAAGAAAGGGAATATAAAATTCGCACAGAGTAAAGATAAAGATAATTATATAAATCAAAAACTACAAATCAATCCTTCGTATCAAGGGTTCACATATGGATCGTGACCCTGACTACAATAAAAAGATCTAGCCAATCAACATACTGATCGCTGATCTAAGATTCAACATAAACTAAAAATAAAAGAGAAAGAAAAAAAAGAAGATGAAGAACGAAGAACGCGAAGAACTCCACAGCTGCCCCTTTCTTCTGCCGGTCCAGATCTGAATGGAATGGAATTATCAAAATGTGTGGGATTTCCTCTGAAGACTAAATTGTGTGTCATAGAGTGTGTGGAGAGGAACCTTTACATAGGTAGCAACTAGGGTTTCTCCGCGTCTTCCAAAATCACCCCTCTAATGAAACATGTAATGGAATAATTAATTACAACTTTATTACCGAAACGTATAATGTAAAGATTTAATTAAAACTTTATTATAGAAACGTACAACGGAAAGATGTAATTAAAACATATTTGAATTTAAATTTTGAATTCAAATTTTTAATTCAAATTTCAACCCTTCTTTGTTTTTTACATTTTGAATTTCTTCACTTATTTTTCCTGTAAAAACTTTATTATAGAAACGTATAACGGAAAGATGTAATTAAAACATATTTGAATTTAAATTTTGAATTCAAATTTTTAATTCAAATTTCAACCCTTCTTTGTTTTTTACATTTTGAATTTCTTCACTTATTTTTCCTGTAAAAATACAATTAAAAGGTGAATATTATTGATATACAAAGAATCAATATAATTATTAAATTTAAAGACAGAAAAACGCACATCAAGTAACTTCAGGAGTGCCTTTAGGTTTCCAGACAATCTGCTCATCATCCTCCTCAGCAATTTCCTCAAAATCCCCCACCAATAAGAAAAACTTAGATTGACATTTATGCCGAGGGTTCCACTTTTCATCACAAGTGTAACAAATCCCCAATTCACTTTTCTTAAGTAATTCTTCATAACTGAGCTTCATGAAAGGTACAGTGGATGGCAAGGCAGGAAGGACAGGCTTCGAGCTGGGCAAAACAGTGGTGAGTGGTTTAGGTTGTTTCACTGTGGAGGATCTCTTAACAAAACTTTTCTTGGTCCCTGATGCAGTAAAAGAGGAACGCAACTCCATAAAATGAGCATCATACTTAATGGCTAACTGCATTGCCTGATGGAGAGATGTGGGAGAATGAAGTTCAATTGCCCGTCGAAGATCGGGTAAGAGGCCTGACACAAAAAAACTCATAAGTACTTCATCAGAAAACTCAGTGACCTAGTTGATTAAGGCCTCAAAGTTCCTAATGTAGTCATTCAGAGTTCCATCTTGTGTCAACTTTGACAGAACCCCGCGCAAATCAGTGTACGCAGTGCCTCCAAAGCGTTGACGAACGGCCAATTTCAATTGATCCCAAGACTGGATGAAACCGCCATTGAACAACCATTGGAACCAAGGACCAGCTAGTCCTTCCATACGCATCCCGGCCAACTGAACCTTCAACGCATCTGGAACCTGTTGCAAGCCAAAGTAAAGTTCCGTGCGGAAAATCCAGCTATTTGGATTCGTGCCATTAAAAACCGGTAACTCCATGCGAATGGATTTCATGAGGAAACAAGGATCATTATAAGCAAATCGCGGCTTAGATGTGCCTCCTACATCATTACCAGCAGAAGAATGCGCACCATGTGTTTGATTATTGGTGCCAACCACCGCTGCATGTATGTCTTGCAGTTGTGCAGTGATGCTAATGAATTGATTTTGATGATCAGCGAAACGTTGTTCAACCCGAGTTTGGAACGCCCCAAGCTCATCAGCCAATTCTTGAACGCGCATTGTGAAATCTTGCTGAGCTCCAAGGAGATGAAAGCACCAATGATAGGATTGCAGATCCTATGTGGTAACCTCAAGGAGATAAACAAGGAATAACAGAGGAAAATTCAAAAGAAATACGTATATTCATCATATAAAACTTCAGAAATGATAAGCTTCCTATATATATATATAAGCCACGGATCACTATCAAATCTGTAACTGAATTGTAAACGGATACGTAATAAAATTCTGTAACTGACAAGTAATATAAATGTTGTAACAGCTCAATGCATTCTATAACAGCTAAACAAATGACACTTAAGTCCTAACAAGTAACAGCAAAGCTTGGGCCACCGCCAGATGACATAGACTTTGGGCCGATTACACAAGGTAATCCTTGGCCCAAGAAGGAGCCCCTGTCCTCCTCTTAAGCTTAGGTTCCTCCATCATAACAGGATTATATATAAACTGAAAATATCATAAATATAAATAATAATGTAATAAAATTATAAATATGTCTTGTAATTCATTGCTATATTCAAAAATAAATACAGAAGTTAAAATTATTAAATATTACAATGATATACTTATAATTAATTTCAAACACTTAATTTTTTTAATTATTTTAAAAATAAAACTATAATTATTCATTTAAAGACTTAAAGGTTAATTGTGGATAATAAACTAATAAATACATTTAATTACTCATTTAAATATGGGAAATTTTCAAAAAAAAACCCCATATAATTTTGCTTTGTATCACTTACATGCCTTGTTTTTTTTTTTTTTTAAATCATTTATCCCCTATAATTTATCTAATCCAAGTTCATCCTTAGCACTAATAGAAACTTAATTAATCTACCTATTTTATCCTTGTTAGGATAAGAGCATAGACCAACGACAAATAAAAAATGGAAGAAGAAATAAGACCAAATATTTTGAAAACTTACAATACTCATGGAAAAAACTAAAAAAACAATGAAAACAAAAAAAATCAAATATACCTAAAATAAAAAAGGGCATTATTTCTCTTATTTCACGTGAGAGAATTTTTTTCTCCTACTCACTTCGATTTCTGTGTTTTGTTTTGTTTTCTAAAATAAAGTGGGTCCCGCCATTTATTTTATGTGCAGGAGACAAGATTTCTTTTATGTAAAATAAGAAAATAAAGCCCAATAAAAAATAAATTGAGAAAAAAGAAGAAGAAAAAAAGAAGATCAAATATGTTATAACAATAGTAGGAAAGATTAAAAATCAAAACAGTTTAAAAAAAATAAAGTGAAGATGTAACATCCGGGAGTGATCGCCGGCGCGAAAGGGCACGGATAATGAGCTGCTCGTGTTAAATCTTGGAGCTGAGAGTACATGCATGAATTGAATCTAACACCCGAAAGAGATGAATTTCAAAGGGTGTGGTGGTATGAGACGATACAGTTGAGAATAACATATAAGAATTAATTGGTACTACTTATACTAACAAGATGCATATACTTTTCGGTAGTCCAGAACGGAAGAACTCTATAATTAAGTGTGCTTGACTTTGCATGAAGTATGTGAGTAAGGACAAATCATGCTAAAAAGTTTCGTATTAGTTTATGGGAACAGTCATTGTCATTGCAGCTTGCAAGTTTTCGGGGAGAAGACAAAAAAAAAAAAAGAAAAAGGACCAAATATATCTAAATAGAAAAGAAAAAATAGATTAAGGAAAAAAATAGCACTACATATGTTAAAAATTTACAACACGGAGTTTTCTTTTTCTTTTGTGTATTATTTTTCATCCATTTCTTCTGATAGTGATAAAAATATAAGAAAAAACTATCAAACCTATCCAAATCAAAAAGAAAAAAAATTGTATGAGGACAAAAAAGAAGAAAGATAGAAGACAAAAATAAAAGCAAATTTGTTGGACACATGGATTTCTTTTTCTTATATCTCTTTTTTGTTTTATTTTTTTGCCTTATTTTTCCTTTACCTTTTTTTTTTGTCTTCGGTCTATATTCTTCTTTTTATTTTAAAATTATTTTATTTTAATTTTTAATTTTATTCTTTCCCGTCACTATTATAAGTTTTTAACATATTTGCTCTTATTTTTTTCTTCTATTTTTTTTATCCTTAATCTATTTTACTCTTTTTTTTTTGGTGAAATCTATTTTATCTTTTTTATTTGAACATATTTGATTTTTTCTTCAATTTTTTTTTTTTTTTACTTTTAGTCCTTTTTGAAGGTGTTGTAATCTACCAATATATTTGATTTTATTTTTGTTCTTTTTTGTCATTAGTCCATTCTCTTATTCTAATAAGGATAAAATAGGTAGATTAGTTAAATTTTTGACGGTGTTAAGAATGGGATTGGAAGAAAAAAAAATCATTGGAGGTAAGTGATTAAAGAAAATATAGGGGTGTAAGTTATTCAGGTGGTGTTTGGTAGGCGTGCAAATAATTTTCCCCTAGGAAAATGGTAGTGGCTATATGACATTTCTTTGTTTGGTACAAGGAAATATAAAATTATCCTAGGAAATATTTTTGTACCAAGATTTCAAATTACACGTAAACATTCGATTATAGATGGTCATCCAAAATGTGGTATTTGAGAAAAGATCGTGGGTGGGAAAATTTTGAGAGAAATTTCAGACAAATTTACCCTCTATTTTGAGCTCAAAGCAACGTTCAAAATTTATTTAATATTAACTATGGGTAGTTTTGTAATTTCAGTCAGTATTCATTGTAATATTTTGCAATCAACTAAACATAGCATCAGAAAAATACAAAACTTTTTAGATAAAATTTTGGATCTACCAAACATCTTTTCGTAACTTATTTAGTTCAAAAAATTTCTCACCACATTTCAGAAAATCTTTTTTTAATGGAGCAACCAAAATATCTCATGTACCAAATGCCACCTCAAAGCAAAATTGTTGGGGAAATTTTTAAACTTTTTTCTTTAAATATTTAAATATGAATAAAAAAATAAGGATTGTTAACTTATAACCTATTTGAGTTTCTAAAGATAAAAATATAAATATAAAATAATAAATTTTCCACTACCTAATCAATATTAATTTCAAACATTCATAGTTATTATTTATTTATGGGGAAAAGTTATGGTTTTGCTTTGAATTACTTACCTCTTATATATTTTTTTAATCACATACATCTTTATGTTTTTTATTTATTTAAACCAATTCTTAACACCGTCAGATATTTGATTAATATACGTCTTTTACCTTTCGTAGAAGATGAAAATTGATCAATAATAAAAAATAAAGAAAACAAAACCAAATAAATTAAAAATTTACTGAAAAAATTAAAAGTAAAAAAAAATAGAAGGAAAAATGTCAAAGTATGTTTAAATAAAAATAAGAAAAAATTGACCCTGGATAAAAAATATATATATTAGAAACTTACAATAGTGACAGAAAAGACTAAAAGTAAAAAAAAAAAATGAAAATAGTCTAAATAAAAAAAGGAACTTATTCTAGAGACAAAGAAAAAACTAAATATATTATAAACTTTTTTTTTCTTCTATTTTCGTTTTTTTCACTTTTATTCTTTTTTATCATTGTTAAAAGAAAAAGTAAGACAAAAAAAACTAGTAGAAAAGAAATCAGTGTTATAAGTTTTTAACATATTTAATGTTATTTTTTATTTTTTATTTAGACATATTTATTCTATATTTTTTTGTCTTGTAGTCTTTTCACTGTTAAAACTTCTCAACATATTTGGTCAATTTTTTTGCAATTTGTTTTTTTGACCTCAGTCTATTTTTTATTTTTTTCGATTTAGGTATATGTGATCTTATTTTTTCTTCTCTTATTTTGTTTTCAGTCTATTTTCTTCTATTTAATTTAAATTATTTTCAATTTTTTAGTTTTAGTCTTTTCCGTTACAATTATACGTTTTCAATACATTTGATCTTAATTTTTCTTCTAACTTTTTGTGCTCAATTTATTTTTCTTTTTATGATTTATACATATTTGGACTTTCTTCTTCTATTCCTATCTTTCTTACCTTTTTTGAGTTAATTAAGACATCGTCATCGTATCTTTCAACTCAAACAAAAAATAAACAAATAGAAAACTCATTATCATCTCTCTAAAAACAAAAGAAAAATCTCCCCACAATAAACAGTTTCAACTTGCTCAGAATATATTTAGAGGTAGAAACAACACATTGGTATTCGAGTTAAAAGATGCAAAATAGTCAAATGTTTAATGAGTCATTAACCATATGCAAAAAATGTCATCCACCTTCTAACGTAAGCAATTTTTGAATACTTAAAAGATGAAACAGACACCTCTGGCAAGCATTGGTCATTTTGATAAGAAATTCAAATGTGTATTAATCAATCTCCGAGTTAGGTGAAGTTCTACATTTCATTGTGTTGTTTTGGTGACACCGTTCTCATATATAAAAGTAGAAAAAAATAAGAGCATGTGATATGATGTGGAACACAAACAGAAACAAAAACAGGAAGGTTTTCAAAACAATGCTGACTGGGTTTTGTCTTCCCCAGACCCATAGCATAGCAAACTACAATTGGGCCTTAATTAATTAATCATAAGCCTGTTGTGATCATTTTAGCAAAGGCATGTGCTCTGTACCCTCTAAGCCAGTCAATTTTTAACGCAATTCATCTTGTTACTTTCTCGGATGTCCTTTTCCTACAAGGTTATAATAATTGTTTCCATGTCAACATATAAACAAGTATCTGAAAAATAAATAGTCTAATTTATAAAACTCGAGTATTTTTGTTTCTTGGAATTAGTGAACTGCTACCGCATTTTGTGGTTTAAGTTTTTGAGTTAAATTACTTATTTAATATAGTATAAAATCAACAGAGTTACTTAGCACCGTTAGATTAGGTATGATGCATTATCCACCCTTTAAATTCAATGGACTCTCATGTGAAGGATGTGTTAGAAAAATATAAAAATCAATAATATAATCTCGGACTTTCTTGTGAAGAAATGTGTTAAAGAAATATAAAAACCATTTATATAATATCACCCAACAACTTAAATTTTTGGGTTAAAATATTTATTTACGATGTTGGTTATTAATTCAATCTCACGTCAGATTTTTTTTTCTTATAAAAAGATTCAAGAAATTTTGTTTTTTGTTTTACAAAAGGTATCAAAATGAACAAGTTGATATCATTCTGAGAACATGAGAATAATGAAAACTCCTACTAATGGGTGTTTAACTGATAAGTATACATTCTTTTCAAAAAAATTTTTTTGAAAAGTGACTAATATTTCAATTTAAGTAAAAAATAAAATAAAATCTTACAGCTTGGCCAATATGTATTTGAAAGAATACTTTCGTCACGATAAAATATTTGAATAATTTCTATTTGAAAATAAATTTAATGAATCAGTGATGTGATACACTAGAAATAATGGTATAAAAAAAAGGAAACTATTCTCTTTATACAATATTTACAGAGGAGGAATATTCTTACTATCAAAATTTTCCACTACCAACTTACTACCTATCTCATCACCATTTTCCCTCTTTTCAAAAACTTTTTAACATTCTCTTTATTTAATCCAATGGTGATGTGATGGGTAGTAAGTTAATAGTAAGATTTTTTGGTAGGAAAAAAGTATCTAATGTTACTTTAGATAATTTTGTTTAATGTTCATCGAAACGACGTCGTTTCGGGATTGAAAAATTAAAAAATTAGAATGATAAAGATTATTATAACACTGAAATAAATTAAAATTACAAAAATATCATGATTTCTGTCCCAAAATGACGTCGTTTCGATGAACATTAGATAAAGTTATCTAAAGTAACTTTAGAAAAAAACAAACCCTTTTTAGGTAGTTAGAATATCCTTACTCATATTTACAAGCTAATTTAATCTGCGAATATATTATATCTCAACAAAGACTGAAGTTTATTAACAGTATAAGACAAATATAAGGAGCACACTATATTATTATATTCTTAGAGACTCAATATGTTCTCAATTCCGAATAATAAACTGATCACAAATTAGAAAAGGAAAATGAAACAATATTCTGGAAATAGTATTGTTATGCAAACATAATTATATTAGTACTCTCATATTTCTTTAGCTGGACAACTAATTAAACTTGTAATAAGAAATTCAAAATTTCCATGTAATGGAATTTACATTTTAAATAGGTTCTACTCATCAATCATGCAACATAATCAAATTTGCCTACAAAATTGCCCAACAAAATTGCCTTAAAAACACATCCGTGATACATATGGGATATACTTTTTCGGACCTTCAGCAGATGAAAATTGCTTTCGAATCTTTCTATATATATCAAATGGGGAATCACACTCAATAGGAAGGTTATTGAAATTTAGTTTCCTATTCCTTATTATGTTCAATTTTCCTTTTTTTGGATGGAGAAGAGAAGGGTGAAAAGTGGCAAGGGCAAATAAACACATATTTCCTCTTCATTATAAAAAATTCCAAAAATAGAGAAGAAAAGGAAAATGATGATCGGCAACTTGGGGAGCAAAGACCAAAGAGATGTGTTATTTGGTCAAGGACTCAAGTTGGGCCCTATAATTACCCAGTTATCCTTACCCACGTGAATAGAAAATATTGAGAAGCTGATATTTATAATGATACCTTGAAAAAGAAGGCCATATAAAGTCTGAAACGATGAGAAAGCACATTTGCAATATCACTGACTTTATAAAAAGTGGTGGAAGAAAAAGCAAGAATGGACCAACAAATCTTGAAAACTTTGAAAGATGAGACTTGTTATGATATTAGAAACCACTGACCACATAAACCACGTGATTGTCGGACCCCAATAATCGGTGACAGTGTGGTAAATTTCTGACATTCGGGTATACGTGGGATAATATGTTGATCATTCTCAATGAGTCAATGTCAAATCCATTATTTAATTTTAGGGTTGAAAAAGTGCAGCAACACTTATTTTTAACATGATCCTTTCTCATCAGTGGTAAAGGAGAAACGACGAACCCTTAATTTTAATCTTCTTTGTGATTTTAATGAAAGAAATGTTATCTAAACCTAGCATCATAATGGTAATGAGTGCTGCGGATAAGAGACAGAAGAATATAAGGAGCAGCTTAAGTGAGACCGAGTCATTTCTTTAATCCACCAATGCGTTGGATAGTTTTGGGCCAGAAATGGCAACTGGACCTGAACTAATATATTTCAAGCCCAGATCTCATAAAAATTTAAATTAGATTTAAAAGGTAAAAGGCGCCCACCGTGGGGCTCGAACCCACGACCACAAGGTTAAGAGCCTTGCGCTCTACCGGCTGAGCTAGACGGGCAACTGATGGAATGTTTATATTTTACCAACAAGACTTATATAATATTTTACCAACAATGACAGTACTCCATTGATGTGTCCTGGCCTTCTTGAACCATTGTTCATTTTCCACTGAAAAGAGTAATATAGAAGGAGTTCATAAGAGTATGTTCCAACATAGTTGTTAAAATCTCGATTTATTATGTGATTTTACGAAAAAAAATTTGTCAAAACGATTTTATTAATATTCCAAATACTTTTACGCTTTTAGGTTTTTACGATTTTTTTACATTACTATTTTAAGTTTTACGATTTTTTAATCCCTTTCCAATCTTATTTAAAATTTAGATTTTAACCACATTGGTTTCCAATGACTTTTTTTTATTATTCATGAAAAGAGACTGTGCTATTAGTTTCTACTTTCTGGCATCGGCAAATCTCTTTTGACTTTGAGAGGAATTGGCTACTAATCAAGGGAGATTTAGGTGCATCTGCTGCAAAGGAATAGTCTGATCCTAAATCATTCAACTACTCGAACCAACTAGCTATTCTTGTTTGAAGTTAAATAAAGAGTATATTTTGTATTGATTATAGACCTCGAGTCCTTGAATACTTTGCTTTCTCAACACCTGTCCAAGATGGAAGAATAGGTACACTATATACATATGGGTGTTATTAGTGGAATGATGAAAGACAAAGAAAAATATGTGCATCCCACCTCTTTAATGTGTGTAGAAAAGTGAAGTTATATTATGTTAAAGAGTTTTATAATTCTCATTTAACATGAGAATCCAAATTTTCCTACACACCCTTCGATTTCCGTGCTGACATGGGTCCTACACTATGAAGCACCGACACTTCAAAAATTCTGACGTGTCGTATCCGACACTTCCCGACACTCTCTGACACTCCGACACTCCAATACGAGTTATAGAAATTCAAAAAAATGTTCAAAGGTTACATTGCATTGAATTTTTAGTTCCAACTATTAGATTCGTTGGATTACGATTACTATTTTCTTGAGTTTAATATAAATATTTGGGATATCTTATGTTTCTTTACACAATTGATGAATATTATAAGTTTAATTTCATTTTTTTGTTAAATTATTGAATATTAAATATAATATACACTACATAAATTAAAAATATTATTTAATATCAAAACGTGTCCTAACGTGTCGAAATATAACGTTTTTTAGAGTTAACGTGTCGGAGTGTCGTGTCGTATCGTGTCACGTGTCCCGTGTCGGTATATGTGCTACATAGGTCCTACATATGATTTTTTCTAACACATACATCCCACATGCTTTTTATCTTTACAACATAAGATTTCAATTCTCCTTCAACATGAGAATTATAAAACCCTATGTTAAATGATAAACATAAAACCCTATTAGTACATAGACACATAGAGTTCGTTTAATTTGGTAAAAAACATGGAACAGCACCGTAACCCTCCCCCTGCTGCAAATTCATGCTAAACCTTAGATGAAAGCTTAGGAGAAGAAGCAGTATCATCGCTACTGGCTATCAAGAAATATAACTCACAATTCAAAAAATCGATCTCTTTGAATTTATTAATAAATCATAAATAAAATTAAGATATAAAATAATTAAATGATAAATATTATAATAAAAAATATTAAAATATTAGTCCTCTATTTCTTTTAACGCAAAACAAAAATTACACAACACAAAAAGTTTTATGTCATTTTGTCTAGTGTTTATGCATATCAAATATGGTTGAGCACATCACCACCAACTATGCGTTCTTCCAATTTAACTAGTTATGTCGAGTTCTTGGGAATTTAAGTTGTCGCGACTCGAATTGAACTAGTTGAGATTCCAAAAAAAAAAATTCTAAAATCAATGAACTTAAGATCCACTTTCAACGATTGAAAAATTCACACCCAAATTCATTTAACACACTACCCGAATTCATTTGATTCCAAATTCTCCTTTTGTAAACCCCACTTGCAATCCTACAATCGCCAACTCATCCTTCTTTTTGGAACAGT
>JAVKPL010010614.1:0-44660 GCA_032173675.1 Gastrolobium villosum
ACTTGATCAGTTCATATTGCTACTGTACAAGGAAGAAAGAGGTAAGAGCACAGCTGCTCAAAACCTCGGATAAAAGCCCACGAATTTGGGTGAAGTTGGGAAGGCGCCACTCGAATCCGGCGCAGCACGGCCATTTGGAAGTCTGTGAATGGAAACCGAATTCCGACCTTGGTGACCAGATCCCGGTAGAAAAAGAAGAAGCAGGGCTCATCTGATATGGGGCCTGCGCATATCGGAAAATCACCCGGTGGAAGAAGGTCGACCCCCTCAGGATTCCCAAGAGGAAGCTGGGAGACGTCGGCTGGAGTCATGACTGACCGCATACGAAGGATTTCTAGAAGAACCCATTCATTGACATCAGAATTGTCCATTGTCAGGTCCCTGGAACACGAAGGAGTCGGGTCAGAAATATAATCAACCTGACTTGACCCAGAATCATCTAAATCAGATGGTAACGGGCCTGGACTCCAAGAAAAAGGGATAGAGTCGTCAGAACTACTAAGAAGATCGACGAAGGGCACCTGACTGGATGCCGAGTCATCAAAAGTGGAGGGGATTTCCGATTTGGGAAAACCCAGCTCGGATGAAGAGATGCTGGAAGAACTATTACTCAACTGGAAAGGTGGGATCCGATCTAAAACAGACCTCGAACCTTGCCCAAATGGTGGAGGAGGAAGAATATAGGACAAGGGAACTGGCTCGGAAAAGAAACTCGGCCCAGAAGTTGAAGCCTGAGGAATCGAGGAGGACGCACCTCTAGTAAAAGATGGTTGGGGGTGTTCACCCCTGCGTCCCCTCCGACCTCTACCTCTACCGACCGCGAGCACCTCTGGAGGTCTGACGACCTCCTCGCTGACTTCGGAGAAGCTGCTCAAGCCTCTCCTCCTCAGTATACTCCCTACCGAAAAACCAGTACTGCACAGATCGTGGTAACCTACCTATCATCTCCTCAGATACCTCTCCACTATCATTTCGACCACCAGAACTACCAGGAGCGTCCATTACCCACTTAAAAGGGTGGGTAAGACAAAAAACACTCCCTACCAGCTAGAAAACGAACAAAAAGTACAGAAATCTACAAGAAAGAGAAAATTACCTGGTGTGAAACTGGGTAGAAGAAATGGCCAAGGTAGAATACTGGGACAAACAAGGAATATGCAGAAAACCCAGAATGTGTAGAAAAGCCAACCCCAGGAGACGCGTGAGAACAGGAAAGGAGAGGTGGTAATGAACTGAGGTGTATTTATAGGGCTGAGGGGGTGGAAGACCAAGGGTTGGCCTCCTAAACGTTTGAAGCATCAGGGGCAAAAGAGGATTTTCGCCGCCCTGCACACCTTGCACGTCCTGCACCACCTACCTGCAATTAATGATCGCAATCATGGCCTACTCTAGGCTCAGAGTAGCTCTCCTGCCCAATGCGCGGAACGGCCAGTAAGGGGAGTACGCGTGTCCTGTTATAACCGTCACTGCAGGAGTAAGACGAAGGGACAAAAAGTGGTAATAAGACGAAAAGTCAGAAACTTGAAAGGTCATCTCAAGGGTTCCGACATTTGAAATCCACTGATCCAACAAATCTGATCCAAAATCATAACAAAGTTCGAAGAGTTACGACCTCCGACATAGTTTACACGTGGAATAGATGGCAAGATGAAGAACGGCTGACTTAACCATAGAATCTCGGCATTCCGACTTCCCGAATACCGAGCTGGGGGGCAACTGTTACGGATGGACCTCAGCCAACCGCCCTCCGAGAATATCTCGGGTGGGGGATATGGCAAAATCCTAACTGACCCATATTCGCCCGTTGAGGCCGACCAAGTCGGACGAAATCTCAACGACAGAGCTCAGCAGCCGAGCCAGGTACCTCTATAAATAAGCACCTAAACATCTCAGGTACACACCTCTGAATCGCCTAGCTTATTCCACTCATTGTGCACACACAACACCCCCTGGTTATAAAGCCTATTGCTGGTGCGCAGTGATTGGGACCTCGGCATATAGCCTAGTAAGTTGGGCATATACATCATCTCTGAGCGCATACCATCCGGTATAGCAATAAGGTCTACCTCGGACCTAACAAAATCTAAAGTTTTTGTTGCATAATGGTTTGTAGTTATTATTTTTCATCTTAGAATATTTGAAATTGGTATATTTTTTTATTTGAGTATGTTTATAATTTTTTTAATATAAATTATAAATTTGCATATATTATCAAGTCATGCGATTGAACCAGTGACCCACTGGTTGAACCAGTGACCCAGTGACCCGATACCTCGACCGGGTCAATGATCGGGCCGAGTAATAACATTGGTTTATAGGTATACTGGATAGTAAGGATTCAAGCTTTTTTCGTTAGGGATTGAAATCTGTGTTGAAGAATGTGAATCTTCCTCTAACAACAAGTGGAAAATGACCAAAAATGCATTTTTATACTCTCTTTCACTTTCAAATGGTTCATAATATTATAGGAATAAATACTTGACACTTCAGAAGATGTTTATAAGGTTAAAACCAGTGTTTCAAAACCTTACCCTGCCCCCGCGGTTGACCCGGGTCAACCCTGACCCCTCCCCTTTGAGGGTTGGGGTCATAAGTTGGACCCTATATGCATATCGACTCCTCTGACCCCCAAAATCTGGCCGAATTTCAGTGACTCCAAGGTCAGAGGGGTCAAAAGGGGTTACTGCATGTTTTTTTTTTTTTAAAATTCCATGAAACAACATTGTTTTATTAAAAAAATTAAATAAAAATACTTGCAAACCTAAATCTAATTGTTCTCTTCTCTCCTAGCGACCTAGACACCTTCAATCTTTACCTCATTATCGTGAATCTTCTAGAAAATGTAAGAATTTTACCCATTCAAATGAAATCCTTACGATTGTCGATGGAAAACAAAAACTCATTCTTACTTCCTTTAAATTTTTCTTTGTCAGGGACCTTCTCAAAAGAGGCAAAACCGGGTCAGCATAGTGACCCATTAGAAAATGAGTTTTGTACTTTGGTATCTTGATCTTTTATTAGGTTGTGTATTATTGACTTGTGGTTGTAATTGGTGAATTATGTTAAGTATATTTTGAATCTTTGATGGTTGGTGGTTTGTTTTTTAATATTTTCATATAAGATATATATATATATATATATATATATATATATATATATATATGAATATTTTTTTAATATATGAAACCAGGTAAGCGTACTAAGCCTGTGACCCTCCGGTTGAACTAGTGACCCCCTGTGACCCCTAACCTCGGCTGGGTCGATAGCCGGATCGGGTTTTTAAACACTGGTTAAAACCAAATTTATCAAATGTGGATTGCAGCATGCCACCGCCAAACCTGAAAAATGCTATAGCGGGTTGCGATTGTAGAAATAGTGGAATGGATCAATAGAACCTAGATATGCCACACATATATGTGCTTAAAAATAAAGACATTCATTTATAATAATAAAAATTTACAAAACAATCAGGAATTTTAAATTGCCAATTAAAAGGATCTAAATGTTGTCAAATCCAAAACAAAACTAATGCAAAACATAACAAAAAGGAATTGTTCCAAAACAAATAGGAATTAAAATATTTCATTCCATTTCCATATTCTAATGTCAAAAAGAACTAATTAAAATATTGAATTCCACGATCACCAACCAAAGTCTACTTCAGCCTCACTGTCACTAGTTTCTACATTTTACAGTTGTTCTGGCACATCTTCAAGTCCTTTAGTTTCTACAATTTTCCTTCCCATGGGGCTTGAAGGCAAAACAATGGACCTTAGTGTAAACTAAAGGCTCACCAGCATTAGTTACACCTGTAATGTCACCCCAGGTCAAGGTATCATCCTACTATACAATTTCATTCTCATTCTCCTCCCTATGTCCACCTTTATCTCTTACTAACCATTCATTGCTTTCATTAATTCCGTTTAGGAGAATGGGATCAATCATATCTCGATTGTCAAATTGGTGTTTAAGAGTTTGATTATATTTAATATAAACCAAGTCTTGCTACTTTTGATGCCCGAGTTGCTTCGCCTCTTAGAATGAATCTATTTAATAATTAACAATAACAAATATGAGTTTCATAATTAGTCATGAAGCTCTATAAAATAAAATCATTGTGCATGTATTTACATACTAAAAAAATACTCCAATTGCATTCTCATCCTGAAGAACTGCAAATTAAACTCAACAGATTAATGGCAAAATTTTTTCAATACTTTTGTTTGTGTTTAATACTTCCCGACCAATGAACTATAATACAAAATATAAGAACTTAATAATATGAATAATTAAATAAATTATAATAATAAAAGTTTAAAGTGAACAAAAACTTAAGAGGAGACACTTTATCCCTTTGCCTTTTGGCAGAGTCCATACTAATGAGACATCAAACTTTCTTATATAGTTCCAAATTCATCCATAACCCGGTCCATCTCATCCTCATTTATAGTTAGCCTCCCAAAGTATTTTAAATAACCATTAACCACTTCTAAATCATCATCCAGCCTTGGATTAGAAAAAAAGTATTGAGGAATAAGATAATGCCCAGCTACATGCAAAGAATGATAATGTTGACAATCTCATCTTCTATCAATGATAGCTAAAATATCTCTATACATATCTTCTTTTTCAATTCCACCAAATGTGTTTTGAATTGCTTCTTTGACCCTATCCATCGCTTCATAAATGTAATCCATTGCTAACTTTTATCTTTATCAACCATCCTGAGGCACACCCAAAAGAGGCTTCATATCCTTTAGACAATAAACAACATCATTCCAAAAAGATGTACTTAGTACAATATTAGTTGCCATTTTCCCCTTAGGGTCTTTTGCAGTCATGAATTTCGACCACTCATTAAAAGTGAACATCCTTTAGAGGTTATTTTTCTGCTTATACGACCTCTGCAATGTCAAGAATGTGGTAGGAAATCTTGTCACTTTATGCCTCACCAATTCTATTTTGCTTGTGATCTTTCGCATAGTGTTTAGTTAAATGATTATAGAGGAAACCTACTAGATTGATGCATCTTTTTATTGTCCTCTACTCCTCTTCACTCTGTCCAGCTTTCCAATGTCTTCTAGCATCAAGTCCAAGCAATGTGTAGCATATTGAGACTAAAACAAATTAGGTTTTTTGACTTGTAAAATTTTTCCTAACATCACAAGCATAAAGTTAAATAATAAAATAAGTCACAAATAAATTGAAAAATTAACAATTGAATGAGTGCATTGTCTCTTACCGGCCAAAACATAATTTCTTCCATTGTCGGCCACCACTTGATCAACATTTTGTTCACCGATCTCCATCACAAAATTGTCCAAAAGTTAGCATAATTTCTCATCGGTCTTGACATAAGAAGAATCATCAACACTCTTGAGGAACATAGTTCTTGATGGACAATTCACTAAGAAATTGAAAATTTCTACCCTTCTTATCTGGCCATGCATCAGACACAATAGAACCTCCATAGTTTACTCTCTCTATCTCATGGTCCTTCAATAATTTCTTTGTGTACTCTAACTCCTTGAAGGTATAATAACCCTAACCTTTGAAAAGTGATTTAGAAGATGATTAAAAGTTTAACCATGATTAAAATAGGTTAATTAAATCAAAAATATAATTATTGTAGCAAGTTGTTACTAGAGTGGGAACATCATAGGTCATTTTTCAGGAAAAAAAGCGCAATTACAAAAAAAATTTGAGTAAAAATGCAATTAGGGAAAATTTATCTAAAATTGAAAAATAATATGTAGAAAAAATATTTTTATGATGATTATGAATTAAACACATGACGAAAATGTTAAGTTAAATTGGCTAGAAAGAAATAAAAGAGCAAGTGTATATGAGTAATTACTTATATGGTAAGTGTTGACTGGTCAACTATGACTTAAGTCACTTAAAAACCTAAACACTTAGATATTTTCTCCATTTTCTCTTCATCTTTCTATTTGGAGAATAGCCCCAAAACTGTAAGCCATTAATGAGAAAGCTCCAAAACCTAGTTTGAGTCTAGGTTATAAAATCCAAAAGTTCCAAGACCAAAGTTGCTTAGAATCTCACCAATTAGATTCCCTTTAGAGGCCTTGTAGAGAAAAATCTTCTCTTCTTGAAGATTTTTTAAGAGAGTTTCAACCCATTTAAGCTTGGAAAGTCTTCCTCTCTTATTCCTAAAGGAATTTGTGGTAAGAGATCTACACTTTATTTCAAGTTTCATGAAGATTTGAAAATTAGGATTCTTGATGAATAGTGATTTTATGTTAGTTTTTATGGTAAATTGTTGTGTTGTAGGATTAGACCAACTGGCCAAGTGATATCTTGGTGGGGAACCAACCATTTGACCAATCCATTGGTGAAGATCTTGAAGCTTGAGTTGTCAAGCTTAGGTATGTATTGGTGACTTGGTGAAATTACCAAGTTGTTAGACAAAGAGGGAAATTGGTGTGGATTCCCTGAGCTAGAAGAAAGCTTGCAAAGGAAGGAAGCTTCAAGAGGTAAACCTTCGGATCTTGGAGGTTCATCCCTCATGTTGTTCCATTATGCTTCTATGGAAGTAATGGTTAATGAATTGATGATTGAGTAGTTAATGTTAGTTGTATGGTATGTGTGCATTCATGTAGCAAGATTATATCATTGGTGAAAGGACCATTGGACAAGCACTAGAGGCTAGGTTGTATTTTTAGTGGAAGGAGTAAGATGCAATTGAAGCTTATGAGATGATTTGGTTGTTTAATTCTTTAGCCAATGAATATATGAAAAAGGACAATAGCTTTGAGTATGACTCATTGGAAGGACTCGAGTGTACAGAGTGCCCCAATAAAATCATTACTGTTATTGCCTCTAGATACATGATGTAATTCATGCCATGTATATACTAACCTTTCATGCAAGAAGTGAACCCATGAGTTGGATGAATACTCTAAGAACCATAGGTTTATTGAGAATGTAATATCACCCCATATGGGAAATGATATTTTAGGTACTACAGTTGCAGGAGGTGGGACCTCATAGGGATAGAGACCTATATAGAGCATGATGGCCCTTTGGGTTGGAGGATTGATCATGTTGATATGCATAGTCATGTTTTGTATAGGTTTTAAGAATATGATGTAAAAATCATTTTTGTTTATTGCAAAACTCATTTTTTGTTAAATTGAGTAAGTGTGAATTTGGTGTGGATGAGATAGCATACTTGGGGCATGTTGTCACTGCCAATGGTGTAAAGGCCGACCCCAAGAAAATTCCTGCAATGATTGATTGGCCAGTACCTACTTCAATTAAACAGCTGAGAGCCTTTTTGGGTTTGACGGGGTATTATCGTAGATTTGTTAAAGGATATGCATCTATAGCTCATCTAATTACTGAATTACTGAAGCATGAGAAACTGAATTGGAATCCTGCAGCAATGCAAGCTTTCACAGCATTAAAGGAAGTTGTATCTTCAACTCCTGTGCTACAGCTACCTGATTTTTCTTCTTCATTTGTTGTTGAATATAATGCATCGAGTTTGGGGGCAGGGGCAGTTTTGTTGCAGCATGGGAAATCGGTATCTTTCTTTAGTCAGAAATTTGGGCCAAGAATGGCAGCCTCTTCTGCTTATGTACATGAGCTGTATGCAGTGACAAAGGGCATTAAAAAGTGGCGTCATTATTTGCTTGGTTCTCATTTTATCCTCAGAACAGATCACCAGAGTCTAAGGGAGTTATTGACACAAGCAATTCAAACCCCTGAGCAGCAGAAATATGTGTACAAGTTGATGGGTTATAATTTCACCATTGAGTACAAATCTGGCATATCTAATGTAGTTGCAGATGCCCTTTCAAGGTAATTTTCAGATAAGGACACTGCCACTATTAATGCATTGCTTTTAGAGCTAACCTTGGATATTTGGGTGAAGATCCGAGCAGAAAATAAAGTTGATCAAGAGTTATTGTTACTACACAAGGAACTCGAGCAGGGAACACATCAAGATAAGGCGTTGTGCAGCAAGGATGGGATGCTTTTTCTTAATGATAAATGCTTGCTGGGATCCAATTCTGCTTTGAAAGAAATTTTGTTAATGGAGGTTCATTGTTCACAGCTTGGAGGACATGCAGGTGTGCACAGAATATTTTTACGTCTTTCTACTTCATTCATTTGGAAGAATATGAGAAAGGATGTGAAGCAATTTGTAAAGGAATGTGTAGTTTGTCAACAAATTAAAAGCTCCACACAGTTACCTTTTGGATTGTTACAACCTCTCAAAATTCCTGATGCAATCTTTGATGACCTCACATT
Source organism: Gastrolobium villosum (assembly GCA_032173675.1). Classification (NCBI taxonomy): domain Eukaryota; kingdom Viridiplantae; phylum Streptophyta; class Magnoliopsida; order Fabales; family Fabaceae; genus Gastrolobium; species Gastrolobium villosum. Next base: position 8,278 of record JAVKPL010010614.1, read on the forward strand.
GGATTTTATTACTTCTCTTCCACGTTCCAATGGTTATACCACTGTTTTGGTTGTTGTGGATAGATTATCAAAATATGGCCATTTTGGAGCTTTACCCTCATCTTATACAGCTGCCACTGTTGCTCACCTATTTTGTAATATGGTAGTTAAATTACATGGATTTCCAAAATCCTTGGTGTCAGACGGAGACCCAATTTTCATGAGTAAATTTTGGCGTCAATCGTTTACATTGAGTGGTACTACGTTGCACGCTACATTAGCTTACCACCCTCAGTCGGATGGCCAAAGTGAGGTGACAAATCGGTATGTGGAGCAGTATCTCAGGGCATTTTGTTCAGAACAGAATCATAAATGGTTTACATTGTTGTGTTGGGTTGAGTTACATTACAATACCTCTGTCCATTCTTCTATTCATATGTCTACGTTTCAAGCTTTATATGGGAAGGTACCTACCTTAGTACTCAGTATCAGAAAGGGGAAGTCAAGGTTGAGGCCGTTGACATGATGTTGTTCCAACGTCAACAAGTTCTCAATTTATTGAAAATTCAGCTACAGCAAGCTCAGTTACGCATGAAACATAATGCTGATAAGAAGAGACAAGAGAGAACGTTTTAGGTTGGAGACAAGGTTTTGCTAAAATTGCAACCTTATAGATAACTGTCAGTAGTTAGGAGAGCTAATCATAAACTTGCCAAAAGGTACTTTGGGCCATTTCCAGTTGAAAAGGTAATCAGTCCTGTGGCTTATCGATTGACATTACCTGAAGGTAGCATGATTCATCCTACTTTCCACGTTTCCTTGTTGAAACCATTCATTGGTAAGGTTGAAGTTAGTTATGAGCAACTACCTGTATTGAGTATGGACAATAAGCCAATTCAACAGCCGGTTGCAGTTTTGGCTACCAGACAGTCAAAAGCTCGAGGAAGGTTCGTAACAGAGTGTTTGGTTCAATGGTCCTCCACTGTTCCTGAAGATGCTTCTTGGGTGGAGCTGAGAGAGTTGAAGCAGGTTTACCCTGAACTCAACCTTGAGGACAAGGTTACTGTTTTAGGGGAGGCTATTGATACAAAGAAGGAAGGGGATAAGTAAGCTCCAAGGCGTGGAAGCAGATTGAAGGGATGTCCAACTTGGGCTAAAGACTATATGCAATAGAAGATGTAGGAACAGTTACTGATATAGTCATCTTGTATAGGTGCCACACATGTGTAGTGGCTTTGTAATAATCTGATACGTGTTAAATGTAGTTGAGAGGGAAACACATGTAAAGCATAGGAGTATAAATAGATACACTTGTCTGATGGACATCATTCATTGAGAAATAAGAATTGGTTACGTGTTGTTATTCAGTTACACTACGTGTAGTGTATCACTCTCTGTTTGAGTTTTGCTCTCCATAAAATTCCCAACCCCCACCTTGTATATCGATGCTCCTCAGAATGCTGGTTTCTTCTTTCCTTTCTTGGGCTTATGTTTAGATTCTTTTTTTTTCTCCTCCTTTTTCTCTCGGAGCCTAACTCTTATATAAGAAAAAACATGAGCCTTTCCTCCTTGCGCCCAATGGATTTAAGGAAGAGTTTGATCTTTCATGCCTTCTAAGACACCCAAGCGTAACCCGTGTTTAGTCTTTTTTAATTTCCATTTTAGTGCATTGCTCATCTGCTTTAATATATTCATATCTGATTCTTACCTATTTTATCAACCTAATATCCTCCTTCCTAGTAAAGTTTGTCACGCGTGCTAGTAAAATGAGTAGGCTTATATGTACCCAAAAAAAATGAGTAGGCTTATGTGTGTTGCCTTGTGCAAATGAAGAACCTTACTGCGACAGTTCCTTGTGTAGGACAGTCCTCTTCTGTGACAAAGGAAAAGATAGCTAGGTGTGCAGCTAAAGTTGATCAAGATTCACGGAAAAAATCAGAGGCAATTTTGTCATTTTTTATTGGGTTTTATAATTCTCATTTAATATGAGAATGGAAATCTTCCTACACACCATTCGATTTCCGTGCTGATATGGGTCTTACAAATAATTTTTTCGAACATACGGGTCCCATATATTTTTTATCTCTACAACATGATATTTCAATTCTCATGTTATATGAGAATTATAAAACCCTTTTTTTTGGGATAAAATTTGTGCCCACAATTTATATTTATTTTTATTATTTTTGTGTCTTTTTTTTAATATTTGAGACAAAATTAGGTGTTCACAGATTCTGATTAAAAATTGATCATGTAACGACCCGAAATTGATGATGTAACGACAATGTCACAAGTAAAGTAAATTCAGCTTGCCGGTCACACAACAATGTCACAACAATGTAACGACCATAAATTAAAAAAATTAAAACAATGGAATCACCACCAATTTTATTAAAATGGAAAAATTGGAAAACCTCTCGTTGAATCAAGTTTCGGGAGTCTGATTATGCATAAGGAATGGTGGAAACTTAATCTCACTGTACCCCTAACACATCCATTTCGAAAATGGTTTACCTTAAATTAGTTGTACAAATTTTTAATAATTTTAGAATATTTGTTTAACCCAAATAAAGCAAGATATTAAAATTATTTACAAGAAAGAAAACAAGATTTTAAAAGTTTTATTTTTAACTTGACGGAGAAATTCTGCTCCGACGTATCCTCTGCTGCAATGAGGAAATCAAAGATACGTCATTCTGTAAAATGTCTGTGTTTTAGTTAATTTTAATTTTTGAAAAGAGATCATTTATTTTATTTTTTTTAAAATAAAAAATGAAAATCCATGATTGCATAAAGCTTAAGATAGCATAACTATATGTAAGCTCCAACGAAATTTATAACAGTTGAAGGTGGCCACAACAGTGTCACACATCGCTACTAGGATATAAAACAAATTTATTGAATAAAATAGAGGAATAATTTAAAATTTAAAATTTTGAGAGAAAATAATTTAATTTGAAAATGAACCCACATTTGCACAAGGTGTAAGATAGCATGGCTATACGTATACCCTTATGATATTTACAACACATGAGGATGGAAGATCATACATCAACATTGCAAATGATTGCATAGATAAAAATGATTATTACATTCTTTCACAAAAAAAAAATAAAAAATGATTATTACATTCTATATGTTTAATTTTAGATTTTGAGAAAAAATAAAATAAATAAATAATAATAGTAGTAATAATAAAATTCAAATTAAAATATGAAGAAAATAAAAATTGTAATAGTAATAACGTAAAAAAGGATTATCACATCACACCAATATATAATAAATTGCAGTAGATGAAATAAGACAAAAATACAAGCAATTAAATGTTGATAAACAAATAAAAAATAACGAGACAAACTACCATACTAAAAAAAAAAATATGTATATTAAAGATGGCCCACTAATAAAATCTATCAAATAAAAATTGACCTTTTAAAAAGAAAGAAATCAAAACTTATCAAACTTTAGGCTAATTTGCTATCCACGGATCAACCCTAACAAATGAGTCGATCGACTTTAATTTGGCTATTTAACTAAGAAGGAAAAACAAACCTAATTACTAAATGTGTACAAATTGGCAAGATCGCAAATTTGGTGGCTTACTAGTGATGGAGACTACCCGTGGCTCACGGGGACGTGCAAGGGGCATGCGATTTAAATTTTGGTTATGAACTTATGATGGAGGCTTAGGGGGGAAATGTGTATACCCATGCTATCTTACATTTTGCCTAAATGTGGATTTATTTTCAAATTAAATTATTTTCTCTCAAAATTTCAAATTATTCCTCTATTTTATTCAATAAATTTGTTTTATATCCTAACAACGATGTGTGACATTGTTGTGTGGCTTACCACCCTCAAGTATTATAAATTTCGTTGTAGCTTACATATAATTATGCTATCTTAAACTTTATGCAGTGATGGATTTTCATTTTTTATTTTAAAAAATATAAAATAAATGATCTCTTTACAAAATTTAAAATTAACTAAAACACAGACATTTTACATAACGACATAGCTTTGAGTTCCTCATTGCAGCAGAGGATACCCCGGAGCAGAATTTCTCTGTCAAGTTAAAAATAAAACTTTTAAATTTTGTTTTCTTTTCTTGTAAATAATTTTAATGTCTTGCTTTATTTGGGTTAAACAAATATTCTAAAATTAATAAAAATTTGCACAACTAATTTAAGGAAACCGTTTCTGAAACGGATGTATCAGGGTGCATTGGGATTAAGATTCCACCATTCCCTATGCATAATCAGACTCTTGAACCTTGATTCGAAGACTAGTTTGCAATGAAAAGTTTTCCAATTTTTCCATTCAAATATAATTGGTGGCGACTCCATTGTTTTAATTTTTTAATTTCGAGTTGTTATAAATGATGTAAGTTGCTATTTTTTTATTTCAATTGTTCATGTACTTATTTTAAATTTATTGTTACTTGAACCGTCTCTTAATCTTTTATTTTCATGAAAGTTGCTACATTGCTAGTTGTTTTGAAGATCACAGAGTAAGCATTGAGTAAGTAGAAAGAGCGAAATATGGAAGATACATATGGTGACTTGGAATCTTGGATCTTATTTATAGTAAACTATCTTGTTTTAGTTTTTTATTGTTAATTACTCTGTTTTAACTCTTCATGAGTTTCAAGACTTGTATTAGTTTGAATACTTTAATTTTTTAGTGATTTGTAATTTTGTATGGCTTTATTTGGATATAGTTAGTGATTTATATGTCCAAAATTTTAGTCTTTCCAAAAATTAAAAATTGGTCCAATCCAAATCAAATAAAATTAAATTTAATTAGATTGGATTGGATTTAAAAAAATCTAAACCGAATAGATGATTAAATAATTAAACCGAAGAAATTGGATCATGATTTTTACCTTAAAATTGATTCAAACCAAACCGCGAATACCCTCACCTACAGCAATGGACTATAAAATTGTTCCACAAAATATCAAAGATCGTTCTATAACAAGTGGCTAATGAGGCCAACATCCCTTTGCTGATTGAGATGTTGAAAACATGGAAACAAATTTTAAATAGAAGTGGAGAATGGAAATTGTTGATTGTGTTAACTAAGATTAAAGGATAACAATAGTCTGAACTAAATATATAATATAATATTATTATTGATGGGAGAATTATCTGAAAATAGAAAAATAGTTTTGGGAGAATGTTATAGATATGAAGATCATATCCCAACTACCTGACAGAAAATCCACTAAGAGAGATTCTTAAGCATCCCAACAGCTTTAAACAGCTACAGCTACAAGGCACAAAAGGAGGATAAGATCCGAACAGAAGGGCAGTTACATCCGACTAAGTGGGGGAGCTCAGAGGGCCCCAGCCTAGGAAGGTAATCCTATAAATAAGAGCTCAAGAACCCCAGGTAAACACTTTGGAATTATTACCTAATATTACCTACATTGTGCACACACCACTCCTTGGTTATATGCTTATTGCTTGTGTTCAGTGATTGGGACCTCGGCTTCAAGCCTAGTATACAGTTGATATACACTATCTCTGAGCGCATACCATGCAGTATAGCAATATGGTCTATCCAGGATCGAACATTGGCGTCGTCTGTGGGAACGATAAAATTCGACTCCCATACCACGATGACGAACACTCATTCAATATCTAGCAACGCTCAAGCATCATCGCACTAGTCTGCAATGGAGCAGATCCAGGAAACTACGACTCTCATGCTGGTGGACGTGCGGGTCGAAGGGGTCGGTCTACAGGGGCCAACTCCCAGACCCCCAATTAACACGATAGCGGCTGCAGCCCGCCCACCTCCACACAATGAGCCACCGAATGTCACCACGATGGCCATAGGTGCAATCCTTCAAAGGCTGCAGGAGATGGAGAACAGATTCCTAACTCAGCAACGATTAGATGCCCAAAGGATGGCGGCACTCGAGGCCAAACTGAGAAATCAGAACCCTGATAGCCGACCTGGAGGAGCAGAACAGGTCCTGAATGAAGGCGACCAACATCAAAACGCTGAGGGCCGACCTGGAGGGAATGGCAATGCTGGCAATGGTGGGCCGCAACGCCAAAACGCGGCTGCAGCCGACGGAAGAACGTGCAGAACCCTAACCTCGGCATCCACCAAGAGGGCGGAGGTCAGAATAACTTCCAGGATGAAAATTACCTAAATGATGAGGAGGGTAATGATAGCCCATTCACTGAGAGGGTCATGAACATGGCCATACCGCCGAGATTCAAAAGCACTAGGATACCTCTGTACGACGGGAGTCAGGACCCAGAAGCCCACTTAGAGGCTTTCAAGACCGAAATGTTGTTCAACGGGATCCCAGGAATTCGATCAACTCGTTCGAGGACCTAGCCCAGACTTTCCGACTAAACTTTGCAACAAGCAAGGTGCATCCAATGCCGGTGTATGCTCTAGAAAGAATTCGAAAGAAGGAGAATGAATCATTGAGAAAAATATCTCGACCAGTTCAAGGATGCCGCTCTCTAGGTCCGGGCCTAACTGAAGCAGTGCACCTCCACTTAATCATTTCGGGATTAGATGGTGACTCTCCACTTGCGAGGTCCATTTATAAGAACCCGGTGAACGATCTTGAAGAATTCCGACGCAGTTCGGATAAATACATTGACGTGGAAGACATGCAAAAAGTTTACGTCGAATCTCGAGGACGAAGTCTGACACTTCGGAGTCCGAGTAAGAAAAACAATAGAGATCGGGATCAAAAGGGACCCAAAAAAGGGAAGAACGCTCGTGATAGGAAGGCAGAAGATCATTTGTCGCGAACTCGGCAAGTATACCGATCGTTCCAAGTAATAAAAGTGATGAAGTAGAGTATCGTCTCCACAGGGATTGTAGACCAAGTACTACAATAACCAGTCCCCTTAAGTTGAATAAATCCAAATAGGTGTGACAAATATTGTTGATTGATGAGAAAAATAAAACTAAAGGTAAAAACGTATTTTTAGGGTTTTCTGAAGAAAGAGATGAAGAAAGATTATATTATAAGAGTTGTGAAAAACAATTGTGAAAAGATTGCAGTAAGAGTATGAACACCTGTCTGATCCCCACCTTGTAATCTGAATGTAAATTTACAAATGAATTACCCTTTTGATCAAACGATTCACCATCTTTTATTTAATTGGTTAAGCCCTAATCCCTTAGTGATCTTAACCTTATTAACCCCATTAAAACCCTAATTCCTTAGTGATTCCTTTTCAAGTTAATCATGCAATTCGGTGAATCTTTCGCGTTTGCGGTTCATGTAGCCTATCCCTAGTGCTTACATGAACAGCTATTTTCCTCCTGTTCGGGAATTAGGATCCCAATATCCCTATTGTGAATCCTAACCCTGGTGATCTGTTAGAATGATCAGATCTAAAAGAACAATGAGATGAAGAGCGAAGGAAAATAGATGCAGAAGGATAAACATATATAAATCAGATCCAAACTACAAGAGGTTCACATTCAGGGTTGTGACCCTTACCACAATACTAAGATCTAGCCAACCATATTCATGGCTGATCTCAAATACAATCCAACAAGAAAGTAAATTACAAGAATGAACGAAGAAAGAACGAAGAACAGCCTCCTCTTTCTACAATGGCGGTCTCTCTAGGTTTAGAATCAGTGTCCTCTTTCAGAATTTGCACCTCCTTATTTATAAGACCAATATTTTATCTTTTATTCCAATTTTGCCCTTTGACAGTTCAGCTGTAGCTTTCATAACCCACGCTTGCAGCGTCAATCTCACGCTGTGAGCGTGGATGCCTCTGTAATCCCACGCTTGCAGCGTCAATCCCACGCTGTGAGCGTGGATGCCTCTGTAATCCCACGCTTGCAGCGTCAATCCCACGCTGTGAGCGTGGATGCCTCTGTAATCCCACGCTTGCAGCGTCAATCTCGCGCTGTGAGCGTGGATCTTACCTTTGGCCAATCCTCATTTTCCTTCCAGATTTGTTTGTTTTTCCTGAAATTGAGCATAAAATCAGTTAAACACTCTTGAATGTGGAATTTAAGGATTACAATAAGAACCATTGCACTTTAGATGAGGAATAGTTCATTATTCTTCTCTTTTTGGCTTGAATTTACTTATGTGCTGGCGGCACATCATCATTCCCCAAGGAGGAAATTTGAGGACTACACACCTTTGAACACGTCCAAATCCAGGATATGGAATGAGGCAGCTCAAAAGGAAATGCGCAATGTCGAGAGACCTTAGCCCCTCAAAGCTAAGAGTGGGCTAGACAGAAACAAATATTGCGCTTTCCATGATCAAAATGGACATGTTACGGATGATTATTGGGACCTCCGAGATGCAATTGAAAAACAAGTCAGAGAGGGGAAGTTGAAATAGTACATCATCTGAACCCAGGGTAAGAAGAATAACAAGCGAAGGCAAAGAAGCTGCAGCAGAAGTCGAAGTCCGAGAAGAGAAGATAGAAAGGATCAAAGACAAGACCGCCCTGCCAAGGGCAAAGAGGTCGAAGATAAGCATGAGGCTTTTCCTGAAGCCGAATTTGAATGTAACATGATAAGCGGAGCTCTGGGTGGAGGAGGAGACTCGGCAAACGCAAGGAGAAAATACTTGAAGGAGGTCATGTCCATTAGAGACAGACCGACCTTCAAGGGACAAGACAACCATCCTGCCCCCCCCCCCCCCCCCAAAAAATTGTTCTTCACTCAAGAGGAATTAGCAATGGTCGTAGCCGGACACACTGAAAGATTGGTGATCACTGGAGTGTTGGTCAATTGCCGGGTTAGGAGAATCTTTATTGATCACGGAAGCTCGGCGGATATAATTCTCTGGGATGCATTCCAGAGAATGAATTTGGATGAGAAGGACTTGAAACCATACGTTACTGAGCTGGTCGGGTTTAATGGAGCGTCGTCCCCTCCAAAGGACTATATCGACTTGAAATTGACCTTAGGCACGAAGGACTCATTCCGTGCTGGAAGGGTTCATTTTGTTGTAGTAGACGCCTCGTCTTCCTACAACGTGATCATTGGCCGGCCTACGATTCATGACTGGGATATGCTGATATCCACTAAGCATCAATGCTTGAAGATGTCGGGGCCGAATAATGAGGTCGTCACCATAAGGGGAGACCAAAAAGAATCACGGGAATGCTACTATGAGACCTTACGAGTCCATCATGGAGGTCCAGCATCTCCCCCTCGATTTAAAAATCGAAGAACGAAGGACCAGTCCTTGAGGGCATCTGGAAGTGAGATAAACTTGATCGAACTTGACATGAGGGAAGAGCTTCAGGCGCCGCGTCCAGAACCCGAAGGGGAGATGGATGAAGTCGAGATCCGAGGGAACGGCGGAGGACACACCAAGGTGGGAAAGTCCCTGGAGGTTGGGTTTAAAAAAGAACTTGTTTCCTTTCTAAAGGAAAATTCTGACATATTCGCATGGAAGGCCTCAGAGATCCCGGGAATAGACCCAACGTTCTGTTGCCAAAAACTCTCCATGTACCCCGGATCATGGCCAGTATCCTAAAAGAATAGGAAGATAGGGTCTGACCGGCGACAAGCTCTAAGTGAGCACGTTGATGAGCTTCTAGAGGCCGGATTCATCAAGGAAATACAGTACACCACATGGCCGTCTAACGTGGTGATGGTAAAAAAACCAAGTGGAAAGTGGAGAATCTGCGTGGATTACACTGACCTAAATAAGGTCTGCCCAAAGGACTCGTACCCAATGCCAAGCATTGACCAGCTAGTTGACAATTCATCAGGATTTCAGCTACTTTCATTTATGGACGCGTACTTTGGGTACAATCAAATCCCTTTACACCCAGATGATCACGAAAAGACTGCCTTCATCTCAGAAAAAGGGAATTTTTTCTACAACGTCATGCCTTTTGGCCTCAAGAATGCTGGGGCGACCTATCAAAGGATGATGAACCGAGTTTTCCAGGCACAAATTGGAAGAAACTTAGAAGTCTACATTGACGACATGATTGTCAAGTCAATAAGCATATCGGCACACATCGCTGACCTCGGGGAGACCTTCGAGCAGTTAAGAGCTCGCAAGATCAGGCTGAACCCGGCTAAATGCGCCTTTGGGGTACCAGCTGGAAAGTTCCTGGGCTTCGTGCTTACCAACCGAGGAATAGAAGTGAACCCTGACAAGTGCTAGGCCATCCTCGAAATGAAGCAGCCAGAGAACAAGAAAGAAGTCCAACAGCTCACAGGTCGCCTTGCTTCCCTGACTAGATTTCTGCCCAAATCAGCGGAGAAGGCTTTGCCTTTCTTCAACTCCTCAAAAAAGAAGCGGATTTCGGATGGGGGGAAGAATGCAGGAAGACGTTTGAAAATATCAACAATTGCCTAGCCACCCCTCCCGTTCTGTCGAAACCAGAGCCCGGAGAAACATTGATCTTGTACCTGTTAGTAGGGGAAGAGGCCATCAGTGCCGCTTTGGTCCGGGAAGCCGATAAATCGCAACAGCCAATCTATTTTGTAGGACGGACATTGCAAGGACCAAAACTTCGCTATCAAAAGCTGGAGAAGGTTGCATTTGCTTTTCTTACAACGACAAGGAGACTCCGACCTTATTACCAAAGTCACCGAGTCATAGTACGAATAAACCAGCCCATCAGGCAAGTGCTTCCCAAGCCGTACCTAGCAGGAAGAATGATCAACTGAGCCGTCGAGATGTCTGAGTTCGACATAATGTACGAACCTCGGCAAGCAATTAAGTCGCAAGCATTGGCTGACTTCGTCCTGGAGCTAACCCCGACCAACGAACAAGGAGAAGGAAATGAAGATCTCTGGACAATATATGTCGATAGATCCTCGAACTCTAAGGCGAGCGGAGCTGGGGTGATCGTTGAAAGCCCGGAAGGAGTGTCCATTGAGCACTCACTTCACTTAGCGTTTCCGACCTCGAACAACCAAGCTGAGTACGAGGCGTTCATCGTCGGGATAGTACAAGTAAAAGAGCGCGGAGGGAAGAAAATAAAAATCATGAGTGATTCACAAGTGGTTACTTCCCAAGTCGAGGGAAAATACCAAGCCAAGGGCCCCCTCATGATGAAGTACCTTCAAAAGGTTAAGGAGATATTGGCCGAGTTTGACGAGGTGGCAATCCAATACATACCCCGGAACGAGAATAGTATGGCCGACATCCTATCTAAACTTGCGAGCTCAAAGGGCTCAGGCAACCATCGCACTGTGATACAACAGAGCATCCTAGAGCCGATGTGCATCATGGTGATAACCGAGGCTGAGGATTGGAGGAGGCCAATTATGGCCTACCTGGAGAAAGGAATCCTGCCAGATGAAACACAAGAGGCTAGAAAGCTTGTGAGGAACTCGGCCTACTTTACCATAGTAGAAGAGCAACTCTATAAAAAGGGTTTCTACACGCCCATGCTGAAGTGCCTGAGTAAGAATGAGGTCGAATACGTATTAGCCGAGATCCATGAGGGCATAAACGGGCATCACATTGGAGGAAAAGCTCTGGCCAACTATGTTAAAAGGTGCGAGCAATGTCAGAAGCATGCGTTGATCCTTCATGCACCCCCTGAAGAGTTGCAAGCTATCACGGCACCATGGCCGTTCTTCAAATGGGGAATGGACCTACTGGGACCTTTCACCGCGGCTGAAGGACAACTCAAATGGTTGATAGTGGTTGTTGACTACTTCACCAAGTAGATCGAGGCTGAATCCCTCACCACCATTACCTCGGCTGGGATACAGAGGTTCTTTGAAAGAAACCTGATTAGCTGATTTGGACTTACTGTTGAGATCATCACCGATAACAGAACACATTTTACTGATAAAAAGTTCCAAGAGTTAATGACTGACTTCAAGATCAGACATCGGTTTGCCTCAGTTGAACATCCTCAGACTAACAGACAAGCCGAGTCTGCTAACAAGGTGATCATCAACGGGCTCAAGAAAAGGCTTTTTGAGGCCAAAGGAAACTGGGTGCAACAACTACATCTCGTCTTGTGGGGTTACAGGACAAGCGCCCAATCTGCCACAGAAGAAACTCCCTTCAAGCTGACATACGGATGCGAGGCCATGATCCCGGTGGAGATCGGCGAGCCGTCCTGGAGGAGGGTGCAGAGGTTACGAGGAACTGAAGGCCAAAACGAGGAAGCACTCCATGTGGAACTTGACCTATTGGATGAATGCAGGGAGAACGCCAGATACAAGAATATGATGGCAAAGCGCCTGGTAACTGCTAGATTCAATAAGAAGGTCAGACCTCAGTCATTTCAGAGCGGCGACTTAGTCCTAAGAAGAGCAGACATCAGCAACAAAAATGCCAAAGATGGAAAGCTCGCCGCAAACTGGGAAGGCCCCTATAAGATCAAGTATAATCTCGGAAAAGGAGCCTACACCTTGGAAACGATCTCCAAAAAGCCAGTAAAGAGGACTTGGAACGCGGACAAGTTGAAGGTCTACTATAGTTAGGCTGGAAGCCCGATGTTCGTGAAAATAAGACGAGCTTCTAAGCTCAGTCAATAATTAGATTTACTTCTACGAAAATAAGATGAGCTCTTAAGCTCAGTCAATAGGTAGATTTATTTCGAAGCAAATAAAACGAGCTATGAAGCTCGGCCTTGTAAATAGATTTCATTTGAAATGCAAATAAAATGAGCAGTTGTTTAAATTCTGTCATCAATGCATATCGATTTCTACTCAAATAATTGAAGCCTTGGGAGCTTCACGATCAAATAAAGGAATAAAAATTTTGTTGACGAACAAAAAAAGTATCCTAGATCGGCTAACAAAAAATACTGGCGAATCGCAAGTCGAGTGTGACGAGACCAAACTTGAACCTCGGACAGAAAAATAAACGAGAAACAAATCAACGATCTTGGGAGTATAAAATTGAAACTCATAAGTTTTAAAGCCGACCTAAAGCGGAAATTTTTTTCAAAAAAAATATAAAAAAAGGCTCAAAGGCCCCAAAAGTAAGTTACAAAACAAGGTCGGTATTCCGACCCCTTCATTTTGCAGCAGGAGGAGTGGTGGCCTCACGAGCTCTGGGTTCAATCTCTTCTTCAGCGGAGTCGGAACCCGGCGTCCCAGGAATGATAACACCATCCCTCACATCATACGAGATGTCCATGCCATTAGTAATAAGGCCAAGGTTTAAAACCTGGGCTTGTGCAATTGCATTATTAAAAGCTTGGACGACGGCATTCACGACCACGACTTTAGCCTCTCAAAATCAGCTTTAGTGTGGTTAAGGTCGGCTTGCAATTTCTGGAGCTGAGCATCCTTGTCCGCCATGGACTTGGAAAAGGTCTCCTTTTCAACACTCAAACCATCTGCCTTGATGGTGGCCAACTCCAAATCTTTCCGAGCCTTATCCAGCTCGGAAGATAATTCTTGAACCTTGATCTCTAAATCGGATTTAGACTTGCCCAACTCTTCCACCTTAGCAGAGAGAGACGACTTGGCAGTAGTGGCTAAGTCCAGATTCTGAAGAAGGTCTTGAAAGATTTGAATCAAGGAGGTGGTCTTCAGAGAGTCCTCCTCCATCCGCGACAGCATGGCCCTCACAGTAGAGGTCAAGCCCGAGTTAAAAAAGAGACTCGGAGGAGGCTTCAAAGCGGCTCTAAGGCAGTCAGAAACCCCCGTCGTCCATAACTCCCCAGGCTCTAAGATGATTAGATTCTTCTGAGAAGCGGTGGGGGGAGCAGGACACGAAGAAGGGGGAGGGGCTTGAATATCAGCCATCACCACCTCAGCGCTTGTCGAGCTGTCGCCAAGTATGGTGTCTATCTGTTTCCTCTTTGGAGCCTCGGGCTCAAGGGAAGCAGCGTCTTTCGTCTTCCCCTTTGCAGACTTCTTAGGCAGAAACTTCTTGTACTCGGCAGAGGTCATGCTGACTGCAAAAGATGGTCAAAAATCTAGAATCAAGATATGATATACAAAGTACGACAAGTCTAAATCATAAAAACTCGAAGTACATACCGAGCTCATAAAGGGCATCATCCCCAAACTTATCTACAATCCGATTTAAGTCAATAATGTTGTAATCATCGACATATTTAATCAGAACGCGCACCGCCAACCTTTCTGAGTTGGAAAGAGTAGTCAAGGGGGTGGCATAATCCTTGAGACGCCTTCAATAGTGTTTCTGCGTCCAATACAGCTCGAACCGACATGATATATTTCCGTCATCTAACAACTCTTTACCAAACCACGGAAGAGAGTCAGAACGAGATGCCACTTTAAAATAGGCATCCTTAAAGCCTTTAAAGGATTGGGAGTAGGGTCACCCACCCCTTTCTTTCTCTTACCTCGGCAACAGTCCGAGCCGTATACACATTAAAAAGAAAGTAGAAGAGAGAAACTGTACAAGGAAAGCAAAGGTAAGGGCACACTTGCTCAAAACCTCGGACGAAAGCCCAGGAATTGGGATGAAGTTGTGAAGGTGCAACCCTAATGCGTCGGAGAACGGCCATCTGAAATTCGGTGAATGGAACCCGAATTCCGAGCTTGGTAATCAGGTCTCGGTAGAAATAGAAAAAACAAGGCTCATCCGAGATAGGACATGTACATACCGGATGATCACCTGCGGGAAGAACGTCAACCCCGCTAGGTTTTCCAAAAGGAAGTTGGGCTACGTCGGCCGGCATCAAGACAGACCACAGTTGAAGGATCTCTAGAAGGACCTAATTCTGAACATCAGAATCCCCCATAATCACGTCCCTGGAACACGAAGGAGTAAGTTCAGTACAAAAATCGACCTGATCCGACCCTGGGTCACCGAGGTCGGACGGTAAGGAGCTTGGACTCCAAGAAAAAGGGATGGAATCGTTAGAGCTACTGATGAGATCGACGAAAGGCACCTGACTAGAAGCCGAATCTTCGAAACAAGAGGGAACATCTGACATGGGAAAACCCAGCTCGGATGAAGAAAGACTTGAAGAACTATTACTCAACCTAAAATGAGGAATCCGGCTTAGGACGGACCCCAAACCTGGAGCTACTTGGGATGAAGGTAAAATATAAGATAGGGGGACTGGATCTGGAGAGGAACCCAACCCAGAAGGCGAAGGGTTAGGGACTGAGGAGGGAACACTCATATCAAAGTTAAGCTGAGATTGATCACCCTATCTCCCTCTCCGACTTCTACCTCTCCTACCACGAACACCTCGGGCAGCCCGATGACCTCCTCGGTGACTTCGGAGAAGCTGCTGGAGCTTCTCCTCCTCAGTGTACTCCTTACCATAGAACCAATACTGAACGGCTCTAGGCAACTATTTTATCATTTCCTCGGGTATCTCCCCCATCATTTCGGCCAATAGTCACACTAGAAGAACCAGGAATATCCATTATCCACTTCAGAATAGGGAGCTCATAAAACATTCTTCCCCAACAAAAATATGAACAAATACTTGAAACAAAAAGTATGAAAAGAAAAAGAAAG
Source organism: Gastrolobium villosum (assembly GCA_032173675.1). Classification (NCBI taxonomy): domain Eukaryota; kingdom Viridiplantae; phylum Streptophyta; class Magnoliopsida; order Fabales; family Fabaceae; genus Gastrolobium; species Gastrolobium villosum. Next base: position 23,666 of record JAVKPL010010614.1, read on the forward strand.
ATGCCTGGTCTAGATAAGGACTGAGAAGAAGGTTAACAAACTCAGAATGCCTTGACAACGAGGAGAGAGCCAGAAAACTCAAAGAAATGCGCCTGAAGGTGCAAGAGATGGCATTTGAAAGTAAAAATCCTCCACCAATTTTCAAACTTGTATTTAAAGGACGAAAAGATCATGAAGCGCGAAGACCAAGGGGTTTTCCCAAACGGTTGTGGGATGAGGGGCAAAAAAGGGATTTCACCCTGCACGCATTCAATGCGTTCAATCATGACCTACGCTAGGCTCAACATAGCACACCCTGCACGATGCATGATGCTCTCCGGCAAGTATACCGATCGCACAAGTAATAAAGAGATAAATAAAGTTCGTCTCCACAAGGATTAGGATCTAATATCAATTAAACTTTTTCTTAAATAATGGAAGATTTCAAATAGGGTTTTGACAAATATTGTCAATTTTATGGAAATCGAATTCTGAAAATAAAAGACTTGTTTTTGTATTTTTGTTTTGATAAATAAACAATGAAAATGAAAATTGATTTGTAAAGAAGATGAGAAAAACATTGTAGCCAGGATTCATTCACCAAATGACCCCCGCATTTTACTCCGGATTGATTTACAATAATTATCTATATAATCACTCAGATAAATTATCATCTAAAAGATTTAATAGTTAACCCTCAATTCCTTGCAGGGTTAACCCTTTGATCCCATGAGAAACCCCAATTCCTTGCAATGTTTCTAATGGGATCAAGCAATGGGCGCGATAATTTAAGCATCTGCAATCATATACACGTCTATTCCTAGCACGCATACAGATCGTTATCTTACCCCCTTTCGAGATCAAAACCTCAATATTTCCTATCTAGGGTTTTGATCCTCAAAATATCCCCAATTATGAGATCGATCAATTCTAACAAAGGGAATATCAAATTCGCACAGAGTAAAGATAAAGATAATTATATAAATCAAAAAACCATAAACCAATCCTTCGTATCAAGGGTTCACATATGGATCGTGACCCTGACTACAATAAAAAGATCTAGCCAATCAACTTCATGATCGCTGATCTAAAATTCAACATAAAAATGAAATAAAAGATAAAGAAAATACTAAGAAGGAGATGAAGAACGAAGAACGCGAAGAACTCCTCTCCTCCCCAGATCCAGATTTGCCTCCGAAATGTGTGTGTCTACTCGTCTGCCCTAATTCTGTAAAAATGGCTCTTTTATAATATATTTTTTTTTTCCAAAATTGCCCCTCAGAAACACGGTACATCCATCCCGCAAACCGGCGCCAGTTAGCGCCGATTTGGCGCAAGTTTGCGCCGCGCCACTACCTGATTGCAAAAAGTCGGAACATCTTCTACGTAAAGTGGCGCCACTTGGCGCCACCCTTTTATCAAAGTGGCGCAACATGGCGTGGAGTTACTTGGACTTTGGCGCCACTTAGCATGGATTTGGTGCTAAGTGGCGCCACTTTTTATTTATCCAAAAAAAGTGGCGCTGTCTTGCTTCAATGTGGCGCCAGTTGGCGCCACTTGCAGGTCTCCGTGTAGAGTTCGTAAACTGGCGCGGGTTTGCGCCAGTGTGGTGCTGGTCCGCGCCGTGCTTCTGTAATTATGGACTTGTATCAACACTCTTTTATAATTTGTAGTTCTCACTCCTTTTACCTGTATAAATACAACCAATAGGTGAGAAATATAATTGAAAATAAAGAATCATTATAATTAGCAATTATAAATATAAGTTGTTCTTTTATGAATCAATTCTTATCAATTTTAATACAGAAAACTACACTTACCAGAGGCACATCAAACCATTCCCAGATTTAAACGTTGTTGTCCCCAGCAATGTAAAAGACTTAATCCAGGAAATATTCAATTAATCCAACATAACAATCATAGACACTCTCAGACACAATATGCCATGTATGCCTGACCCAATATCATCAGCTTCCAATATTGTCATCAGCTTCTTAAAGTTGCAAGTCTACATTGGTTACCCCTTACACAGATAATAATAATATTCACTCACACTCAGTGTTTAAGGGTATCATGAGCACTCAATTACTCAAAGCTATAACATTACCATAGGCTTGATCATATTCTCAAAAATTCTTAAAATTGAAGAATCAAACACATGCATCAATTGATCAAAAGGACTTCACGGGTTGTAACTTAGCCGGGGTAATAGGTAGGAAAATTTGGATAGTAGCTCAAACAACCAAGAGATTGAAAACTGATATTATTTCACTTTTAACACATTCAACTCAAAGATTTTGCTCCACTAAAATTCCCACAGAATTTCTGGAATTAATTCCTTCCAGCCACCTTTTACTCTTTTCCTTTTTCTTGCTTTCTTTTCTTTTTCTCATTTTGACCTTTTTTTTATAAGAGTATAGATGAATTTTTTTATCCCATAATTCCTTGACCTTTGTGGAGCTTACCTCAATCTCTTTATTTTATTTTCAACACATTCTGTGATTCAATCTCAACCAAGGTAAGTCATATGGATATTGGCTAAGCTATTAATCAGGCCACAGGTCATTTTTCAACAAATTAGTTCAGGCTCAAAAGGGCTAGCAAGGGAAAATTTCATACAGGTGGGTTATTTTGGCCAATAGCTAATAAGAACAAAATGCCTTTATCATATCAATCAATGCATGCATAACAGAGAAATAAATCAAGTTCTAGAGTATTACAACAGTGAGGCCTCTCAACAAAAATTTCAGTGTTTAGGCTCAAAACCTCACAGCTATGGTATCAATGCAGACTCAAGAAATTTGACTTCAGACATTATCAGAATTCACAATATTAACTCAGACAAACGAGCAATCATGCAATCCAATTATGCCTATGCAATGTTATGCCAGAAAGTCATGCAATATATTTCCTAAAATTCAATCATGTATATTAACAATATGAGCACATTTAAACCTGGGATTTGCTCAAAACACATTTCTTTTTATTTATATAGCACACAAAATAACTATAAAAATAAATAAGAAAATTAAAAGAGTTAGAATATCTCCCCTGATAGAAGAATTGCAGTTCTAAGGTGCAAGCCTACCATTCCCAAATTTAGAGCATTGTTGTCCTCAGCAATAATTAAACCACAAGAAGGAAGGAAAACCTGCACAATGGAACAAACAGTGACATATAGAAGAAATTATAATGCGCACATTAAAACATCAGAGAAAGATATACCAACACAAAGTAACTAAAAATACAAAAATAGAAAAATAAACTAATATACAAAATCTCCGTCAGCAATGAGATATAATCAGCCCTCCATGTCATCCCCCTCAGCAGTATGGGATGACTCAGCAAATGGAGGATCTGGTGGTACTAGTTGCCTTGGTGTATGGGACCACCATTCCCAGATTTGGTCCAAACCATGGATCCAAGTTAAGAACTCTTTGTAACTTTGATTTTTCCAAGAGATAGAGTCTCGGTGTCTCTTGTCAAATTTCAGCTCCCGGTATCTCTTCCAACTCGTATCAAAGAATTTTACCCCTTCCTTTCTTTTTGCATTCTTCTTCGTAGAATTACGCCTCTTTTGAAGCATTCTCACCTCTTTTACATCATCATTTAAATTTTTAGGAAGATCCTTCACTTCCACTATTGGGGTTCCATCTTCTTTGGCCTCATCTTTGAGATTTTTAGGAACCTCAACCCCTACATTTATTTCTTCCTTTACAACTCCAAGACTAAAACAATCGTCTTTGTGAGAAGACTGTTTTAAAGAATCAAAGACATAAATAGTAACAGTCTCATCATTCATTCTTAGCTCGAGCTTCCCACTTTCAACATCAATCAGTGCTCGAGATGTGGCTAAGAAAGGTCTTCCCAGTAAAAGAGCATCTCCGCTCCCCTTTCTATATCCAACACTACAAAATCAATAGGGAAGATAAACTTGTCCACCTTCACAAGAACATCTTCTATTATTCCACTAGGCTTTCTTATAGACTTATCAACAAGTTGAAGAGATGCCAAAGTGGGTTTCAACTCAGTAATCCCCAAGGAATTACACACAGAAATGGGCATCAAATTAATACTAGCCCCAAGATCACACAAAGCTCTACCAATTTTGGTTTTCCCAATTTCAATAGGAATATTGAAGCTCCCTGGATCATGACGCTTAGGCGGGAACTTCTTTGTAATTATAGCATTACACTCTTCAGTGAGTGTCACCGTTTGGCACTCCTGCAATTTGTGCTTCCTTGACAAGAGATCCTTCATAAACTTGGCATAATTGGGCATGCCAGCCAAGGCTTCAGCAAAAGGAATATTTATATATAATTTCTTGAAAATATCAAAAAATCTGCCATACTATTGCTTTTGAGCATCCTTCTTGAATCTTTCAGGATAAGGTGTCATGGCTCGCACATATTCGGGATTAAGCTCAAACTTCTTCTTTTCAGAAACAATAGGAGGCTCTTTTTCTTCACTTTTATGAATAGGTGTCTGGACATCAGAAGGAATCTCCTCTTCTTTTTCTGGCTCCTCCACCGCCTTAAGCTTTTCTGGAGCTACTACCTCCTTACCACTTCTAGTTGTGACAAACATAAAATCCTCCTTGGAATTTTTAACTGTGTTACTAGAGGAAATGCCTGGAGTTCTATCAGCAACTTGCTTAGCCAGCTGGCCAACTTGATTCTCCAAATTCCTGATAAAAGCACTCATGTTTTTAGTAGTGGCCCTAGTCTCTTCCATGAAGGCATTGGAGTGTTGAGCCATTTGTCCAACTAACCTCTCCAAATCATAAGGTTCCTTAGCTTGGACTTGTGGAGGCTGCAAGTAGTTGTTAGAATTGTAATCAAGAACTGTGCCTTGACCTCTCCTCTAAAAATTGCTATTTCCAGGAGGAAAATTCTGATTCCTAGGAATGTTTCGTGGTGGAGATCTTTGCTCGTACCATACTCCATTCACTTGCACTTGTTGAGGAGAGTCAGAAGATAGTAAAGATGAGCATTCATTGGATTCATGCTCACTCTTGCAATATTCACAAACCACAGCTGCAGCTTGCATAGTGGAATGTTGCATCTTGTCCAGCCTTGATGTCAATTTTGCTAGCTATTGTGCTAACAATTTATTCTCAGCCAGAACCGCATCATTGATATCCAGGTGTAGAATACCTCTCTTAGGCTTGGCTGTCAAACCTTCATTTTCATTGGCAGCCATTCTTTCTATCAACTCCAGAGTCTCATTTGCTCTCAAGGATTTGATGCTACCACCTACTGCACCATTCAGCAGCATCCGAACTTCAGGTTTACACCCACTAAAAAAAATTCTGACATGATCACCATTAGTCATGGGGTAATGAGGACATCTCCTCATTAGATCCTTGAAGCGGTTCCATGCTGCACACATAGTTTCACCCTCAGCTTGGGTGAAATTGGTGATATCATTCACTATTTGGTTAAACCTTTTCATGGAGAAGAAATCAGCAAAGAATTTGTTTGATAGACTCTCCCATGATGGAATACTTCTTGTTGGTTGCCTTTCCAACCAATTCAAGGCTTTCCCTTTAAGAGCAAAGGGAAACAGTCTCAGCCTGACTGCATCATTGGACACCCGGGGGTGTTTAGTGGAGTCACGGATCATCAGAAATCTATCAATGAACCTGTGAGGGTCCTCATCAGCCTCTCCACCAAACTGAACTCGCTCTACCAACTAAATATTGGCAGACTTGAGCTCCCAATGGTTGTTCCCCACTTCTGGATGAACAATGCTTGAATTTCGTCTGTTGAATGCTGGTGTAAGAAATGTATCCATGAGTGGATTGTCCACTTCATCATTGTTCCCAGCCATTGTTTGTGCTTCTTCGAACAGAATTCCCAACTCGTTGAATGCAAGCTTCTTCCGAGCAAGTTTTTTGTTCCTCTTTTCTGCTCTAGTGATTTCCAAATTAAGTGGAAATTATGGGATTGTACCTCGCATACAACTCAGAAAAGAGATCAGTAGCATCGTTCAACTAAAAAATAAAAATTATAAAAATAAAAATAAAAATGTTCACAAATATTCACAAATCCAATTCAAAAGATCAAGATTATATGATATCAGAAACGCCAATCCCCGGCAACGGCGCCAAAAACTTGATGATCTTCGGCAAGTATACCGATCGCACAAGTAATAAAGTGATAAATAAAGTTCGTCTCCACAGGGATTAGGATTTAATATCAATTAAACTTTTTCTTAAAGAGTGGAAGATTTCAAATAGGGTCTTGACAAATATTGTCAATTTGATGGAAATTGAATTCTGAAAATAAAAGACTTGTTTTTGTATTTTTGTTTTGATAAATAAATAATAAAAATGAAAATTGATTTGTAAAGAAGATGAGAAAAACATTGTAGCCAGGGTTCATTCACCAAATGATCCCCGCTTTTTACTCCGAACTGATTTACAATAATTATCTATATAATCACTCAGATAAATTATCATCTAAAAAAGATTTAATAGTTAACCCTCAATTTCTTGCAGGGTTAACCCTTTAATCCCATTAGGAACCTCAATTCCTTGCAATGTTTCTCATGCGATCAAGCAATGGGCGCGATAATTTAAGCATCTGTAATCATATACACGTCTATTCCTAGCACGCATACAGATCGTTATCTTACCTCTTTTCGAGATCAAAACCCCAATATTCCTATCTAGGGTTTTGATCCTCGGAATATCCCCAACTATCAGATCGATCAATTTTAACAAAGGAAATATCAAATTCGCACAGAGTAAAGATAAAGATAATTATATAAATTAAAAAACCACAAACCAATCCTTCGTATCAAGGGTTCACATATGGATCATGACCCTGACTACAATAAAAGATCTAGCAAATCAACATCATGATCGCTGATCTAAAATTCAACATGAAAATGAAATAAAAGATAAAGAAAATACTAAGAAGGAGATGAAGAACGAAGAACGCGAAGAACTCCTCTCCTCCCCAGATCCGAATCTGCCTCCGAAATGTGTGTGTCTATTCGTCTGCCCTAATTCTGTAAAAAGGGCTCTTTTATAATATATTTTTTTCTTCCAAAAATGCCCCTCAGAAACACGGTACATCCATCCTGCAAACCGGCGCCAGTTAGCGCCGATTTGGCGCAAGTTTACGCCGCGCCACTGCCTGATTGCAAAAAGTCGGAACATCTTCTACGTAAAGTGGCGCCACTTACCGCCACCCTTTTAACAAAGTGGCGCAATATGGCGTGGAGTTACTTGGACTTTGGCGCCACTTAGCACGGATTTGGTGCTAAGTGGCGCCACTTTTTATTTATCCAAAAAAAGTGGCGCTGTCTTGCTTCAATGTGGCGCCAGTTGGCGCCACTTGCAGGTCTCCGTGTAGAGTTCGTAAACTAGCGTTGGTTTGCGCCAGTGTGGTGCTGGTCCGCGCCATGCTTCTGTAATTATGGACTTGCATCAACACTCTTTTATAATTTGTAGTTTTCACTCCTTTTACCTGTATAAATACAACCAATGGGTGAGAAATATAATTGAAAATAAAGAATCATTATAATTAGCAATTATAAATATAAGTTGCTCTTTTATGAATCAATTCTTATCAATTTTAATACAGAAAACTACACTTGCCAGAGGCACATCAATGCACGAACTGCTAATGAGCGAAGAACACGTGGATCACTATAACCATCACAGCAGGCCTGAAATGAAAGGTCAGGGAAATGCGATAAGATCAAATCCCGACCTCCAAGCTCCAATGACGTCCCAAATATAGCAGGTCAGGCATGAGCTCGACCAAGAGTTCTTGAACGAAAATGGAAACATGGCCAAGGCCTTCAACTCGGCCCGGCATGAGGAAGTCGAAACTCGATCAAACAATGCCTAAAGGTAGGAAACGAGTTCAGGTAAGATTCGACATGCTAAAGCTCGAATTCGCATGCTAGCACCAGGGAAAATCAAGAAGCATTACGAACGATTTCGGCAAAAACAATCCCAAACTAGAGAAGGGATATCAGAGTAGGTGGAAACTCGAACCCAAGATCACAAACCATGAGCAAAATAGATCCGAGATGATGCAGAAGCACCTCGGCATTCCGACCTCGGGATACCGAGCTGGGGGGCAACTGTTATGGATATGAAGATCATATCCCAACTACCTGACAGAAAATCCACTAAGAGAGATTCTTAAGCATCACAACAGCTTTAAACAGCTACAGCTACAGGGCACAAAAGGAGGATGAGATCCCAACAAAAGGGCAGTTACATTCGACTAAGTGGGGGAGCTCAGAGGGCCCCAGCCTAGAAAGGTAATCCTATAAATAAGAGCTCAAGAACCCCAGGTAAACACTTTTGAATTATTACCTAATATTACCCACATTGTGCACACACCACTCCTTGGCTATAAGCCTATTGCTTGTGCGCAGTGATTGGGATCTCGGCTTCAAGCCTAGTATACAGTTGATATACACTATCTCTGAGCGCATACCATACGGTATAGCAATACGGTCTATCCAGGACCGAACAAAGTGATTCAAAAAATAGGGAATCTTTAAACTTTTCTTTTTTTAATTACAATTATTAGGTTTTTTCCCGTTAATATCTAACATACGGTCTCAAATGAAACAAAGTTTTTTATTTATAAAAAAAAAATCATGTAGCCTATGCTGCACCTACATCGACATAAGATACGGGACACAACACGATACTCTGACACGTTAATTCTAAAAAAGTTAGATTTCAACATATTTTGTTATTAAATATTATTTTAATAATGTAATGTATATTATATTCAATATTCAATTCGTTAGACACATTTAATATAAACATTTTTAGATTTTAACACGTTAGAACATGTTTTAATATTAAAAAAAAGAGAGGTAGATATTGTAACAACCAATTAAGGTTATTATCAATCAATTTCACCGTTAGATTGATTATGTTGATCTAACGGTTATATTTATTTATATCTTTGTATGATTATGATTCCTCATATTTAATACTTTATATTTATTTTCACTTTTGTATGGTTATGATTTCTCATATTTAATGTGAAATCATAACCATACAAAGATGGAAATAAATATAACTGTTGGATCAACATAATCGATCTAACGTTGAAATTGATTGACAATAACCTAAATTAGTTGTTATTTGTTACAATATTCTATCACAATTTAAACTTATAATAATACTCATTAATTTTGTAAAGAAATATAAGATATTCTAAATATTTATATTAAACTGTATAAAATGATAATGATAATCTAAAAAATTCTTATCAAAAAAAAAAATGCAACTCAACACAATTTTTGAATTTTTTTTGAGTCCCTACAATGCATGTTTGGAGTCTCAAAAAGTGTCAAAATATCAAAAAATATCGGACATGATATTTCAAATTTTTTGAAATGTGTGTAGGTTTAGTTAGTTTCAACATATCACCTATATGTAATAGGTTGGGTAATATGAAATATAAAAGTCAAATTGAAAATGGTTTTTATATACGTCAACTGAATATATTATATTTTAGTCTCTATATGTGGAATATTTTTTAATTTAATTCCTAACTTCATTATAATAAACACTGTTATAATAATAAGAAATTAAGAATAACCAACATAAAGAATTAAAAGTATACTGTAACCAAAAAAATAATAATAAAATAAAAGTATAATAATTAAATTTAAAAATATGCATAAAAATAAATTAAGATAACAAAAAAATTAACCAATTTACTCATTTTTTTCATGATTTTTATTATTTGTGTCTTTTTTTCTCTTAAAACACTAACAACTCTATATTTTTTGAAAAGACAACATCAAATCCATATTTAAAGAGAAAATATTTTCCCTTAAATCATATATTTTACAATTTTGTATTTTCGAAACTCTATATACTACTCCTTGTAAAAAATATATGCATACGTGTATAATACTCACACATTAATTATTATATTATTTTTTCGTTTCATATAAACTCAATAATCCTTTTTTTTTTCATACAGATAGAAGAAACAAATTAAAAAAAATGATTCATTGCTTAGTTTCATACTTTGTTTGTGGTTGATGATGAAAAAGTAGTCACAGAAACAATCTTGGGTTTTATAATCTCAAACTGATATTGAGTTCTCCCATTATCATCGCTTTCAAAGGAACTCAAGAGAGAGAGAGTTCTTCCCCAAAACCCTAATGTCATTTCTTGAAGAATTTCAAGCCAGTAATCGATTCCCTTCCTTTTTGTTGATTTCTCTTTCATTTTACTCAAGTTTAGGAATTTTAGGGTTCAATTATGTAATTGTGTTTTCTGTTTCGCATTAATTAACGACTTTGCTTCTTCTTCTTTTTCTTTTTCTGCAGATTTGGATTCACTACCTGTTATTCTTCAAAAGAAGTATGCCTTGTTACGTGACCTAGATAAGAGTTTACAGGGTAATTGTAATTTTATATTTTTATTTTGGCTTCGTATATGAATGAAAGCATGATTTTTTTTTTTTCATTTTTTGGTTCTTTGATCAAATATCATAATAAGAAGAAAAAAAATACCAATAAAATTTTTAAGAATTCTATATGGGTTTTAGTGGGTCTAATCAATTTTAGTGGTGGCTCTGTGTGTCATTCTTTATGGTGGTTAAATGATATACTTTCCTCTTAGAATTTGTATTTAGTGTGATTCAGTAGTATGATAATGGTTGTAATAACTGATAACTGGTAACTATATTGAGCTTCCTATGGAATTGTATTGTCCTTTGTGCCGGGTTTCAGAATTTTTTGGTTAGAATCCACCAGGTTTCCATAACCTACTGTTGAGATCAAATTTGACATTTCATGCTGTATTTTTGTGAAAGTAAGCAAGATACCAAGTTTGTATTAGTCTTTGATAATTGATATCTATGAAGCACCGATACGGCGTTTTCGATACGTTCTCGATGATACAGGATGCCGATTACCAAACAATATGTGTCCGATACGTTTCCGCTACGCATATCTGATACGTTGAAAAAAAAAATTAAGGAGTATCGGTGCTTCTTAGATTGATATAGTGTACTAATCCTCAATATTTAGAAACTCAGAATCAGAAGTGTGTCTTTATATCATAACAAACTGAAATTTTATAATAAAATGAATTTTTGCATTTTCCACCATTAGGTACATTTGTTGGACTGGGTTTTTTAATGTCTGATGGTAATTTGGGTACATCATGTTAAACTCGTGATCAGAATTTACTGCCATAGTTTATAGCAGATATTTTGAAGACCTTGTTTTTGGTAAATTTGCTTGGTCATGTCCTATCAATGTTATTTTCATTTATATGATATAGTTTGTTATCAGTATCTGCAATGCCCATTCTTGTGTTGATAAAGGAAAAGCTTTCAGTTGTGCATGTCTCTTTTCTACTGTGTCAGACCTTGAGTTTTGTTTGAGGTTTCCAAGCAACATAAAGCATTGCGATGTGTATGAACAGATAATCAAAGGCAAAATGAACAGCGCTGTGAACAAGAAATTGAAGATATTAGGCGAGGAGTTAGATCTGGAAACATCACACCTAATACTTCAGTTATTAGATTCTCTGATGAAGCGCTTGATGAGCAAAAGCATAGCATCAGAATTGCTGACGAAAAAGTTGCCTTGGCTGTCCAGGCATATGATTTGGTAGTCCACTTGTTTTGTTATATGCATTTTTTAAGACCTCTGTTAATGCTTCGCTTTAGATAAATCTGCCTGGATTATGGTATTGTGGTTTTATGGTAATGCCTCCTTTGACAACTCTGCTAATTTTATCTTGCTTCTTCAATATATATATATATATATAGGGTTTTATATTTCCCATTCAACATGAGAATTGAATTCTCATGTTGCAGAGATAAGAAGCACGTGGGACTTGTATGTTAGAAAAAATTATGTGTAGGACCCACGTTGGGACGGAAATCGAAGGGTGTGTAGGAAAATTCAAATTCTTATGTTGAATGAGAATTATAAAACCCATATATATATATATAGGGGTTAACATTTCTACATCCACTTTAGATAAGCTTATCTACAGTCACCATTTTTAACTATGTTCTCTCGGGAGAACATAGTTATAACACGAAAATTGCTTTTTTTTCTCTCTCCTAAGTTACTGTTCAGAATCTGTCTGCTGACGTGGAGAGAGAGAAAAAAGCAACTTTCGTGTTATAACTATGTTCTCCCGGGAGAACATAGTTAAAAATGGTGGCTGTAGATAAGCTTATCTAAAGTAGCTGTAGAAATACTTTTCCCATATATATGTATAGGAATAGAATCATTTGAAATTTGACACCAAATCCTAACCTTTGATTTCCGTTGATCAATGGTTATCATTTATTGGGAATTAATAAGTTTGATTCCCAATAAATAATAACCATTTTATATTATATATATATATATATATATATATATATATATATATATATATATATATATGTATGTATATATATGTATACATACATACATACATACATATATACATATATATATACATATATACATATGTATATATATGTATGTATATATATATACATCTATACATAATACATACATATATATATACATACATACATACATATATACATGCATACATATATATATATATATATATATACATATATATATATATATATATATATATATAAGCAAAAGTATTTCTACAGTAACTTTAGATAAGTTTATCTACAGCTGCCATTTTTAACTATATTCTCCCGGTAGAACATAGTTATAACCTATGTAGCACCGACACGGGACACGTGACACGATACGACACGACACTCCGACACGTTAATTTTAAAAAATGTTAGATTTCGACACGTTAGGATACGTTTTGATATTAAATAATATTTTTAATTTATGTAGTGTATATTATATTTAGTAGTCAATAATTTAACAAAAAAATGAATCTAAACTTATAATATACATAAATTTTGCAAATAAACATAAGATATCCAAAATATTTATATTAAACTCAATAAAATAATAATCGTAATCCAACAAATCTAATAGTTGGAACTAAAAACTCAACGCAACGCAACCTTTAAACCTTTTTTTTGAATTTCTATAACGCGTGTAGGAGTGTCGGGGAATGTCAGAGTGTCGGGAAGTGTCGGACACGACACGTTAGGATTTTTGAAGTGTCGGTGCTTCATAGGTTATAATGTTAAGATTGCTCTTTTCTCTCTCTCCACGTCAGCAAAAAAGTTCTGAAAAGTAACTGAGGAGAGAGAAAAAAGAGCAACTTTAATGTTATAACTATGTTCTCCCGGGAGAACATAGTTAAAAAATGATAGCTGTAGATAAGCTTATGTAAAGTTGCTGTAGAAATGTTTACCCCATATATATATATATATATATATATATATATATATATATATATATATATATATATATATATTAGTCATTGATCCATTTGCATCTAACGGCTCATATATCTAATAATTAGAATTGTTTGATATAATTAGGACCAATAATTAAGATTGAGAGTATAACTTACATCAGCGTAAGAATAAAAGGTATTAGACTTAATCTTAGCCCTTAATCTGTTTGCATTTAATGAGTTACGTATCTAATAAATTAGAACTATTAGATATAAATTGGATCAATAGTTAAGATTGAGAGTGTAACTTACACTGGTGTTAAATGATCTTGACCCCATAAATATTGTGTTGTCAATGATTTTCTTTACACCAAGGTGTTCCCTTGTCTATGAAATAGTAGTTCAAACATGGTTTACATATGATCTTAATGTTATTTTCATTTTCGTCCATCTCATTTGTCTTGCATTTTGGAAGCTGGGTAAAGGAGCTATATGTACATTAGTAATATTGCTTGGTAAGACAAATTTGGTTGAGGAACAGAATATATTGGCGTGAATTTTCGGTAAAATTAATGCAAACAGTTTTTTTGGCTTGTTGTTCAAGGAATTTGTAAATATATATTCATGATTTTGTTGCAGGTTGATACACACATACAACAACTTGATCAGTATCTGAAAAAGTTTGATGAGGAGCTTCGGCGTGGTACTGCACTTTCTACCTTTTTTGTACCACTCATAATCTATGATTGTTGTTCATAATCTTCTGAAAAGGTTGCAGTATATTGTAAATATGTAATTGACAACTGCATCCCTTGTATGAATAAAGCCTAATTTTTTATGGTTTATGACAGAAAGAGAAACCGCTGCAACAGCCGGAATGCCTGCTCCCGGTCCTGATGGTAATACAAAATCTGGAAGGGGTAATGAAAGTGGTAGAGGAGGGCGAAAAAAGTATGTGATTCTACTAGCACTATTTTTGATTCATTTCTGATAGCTTATCACTTGTTTGATGCTTATCCTTCATGCTTTTCAACTGTCTATTCCCTAAATACTGATTCCTGCCTCTATGGTATTCTGGTATGTAAGATATTGATTGAAATGAGGGGCTTATCTACAAATAGACACCAGATAGCTGAAAATAAGGAAACCAAAGTGAACTAAACATTGGATGATAGAAAAATTGAAAAGTTTAGGAAATTTTTTCTTAGTATCTTTAGATTGAGAAGGCATTTCAGTATGTCAGACTGGTGAATGAATAGATAGCTGTCAATGAGTTGGAGAAAGAAAAGAGCATTATTCTCCCACGTTTGCATTCCCACTTTATCTTCAGTTAATGCTTCTTCGGGTTACTATGGAGGTTAAGAAATATGCACATCATTAGTGGTTGAAATTATTCTATATCCAAGCTGACTATGTCATTACAATACAACCACCTTACATAGTTTGAAATTTGACATATTTGCATGATGCTTTCTTGTACTTGTACATTGTTGTCTGGATATCTTACAGTCGTATCAGTCCTACTGATCTCTATACTTAGTGAAACTTCAACTAGTTCCAATACTTTGAGGATATGAAACCCTGTATCCTCAAGTGCTACTTATTCTGGTAAGTGTAACACCCCGTTCTAGAACCGGTTTGTTAACATTGACTTATGATATTAAGCGCAGTTACAATCACATTGGTGCAATTAAATCCGGTTAAATTTTTCTTTTTAAAGCAAGCCGAATTAAAATTACCCAATTGCGTGACCATAACCATAATACATTGCGGAATAACATACTTAAAGCTTAATACCATACTTTCATTTCATTTATTATGGTCTCCATTTTCCCATTATATTATAGGATTTTCCATTAGATACGCGTGGGTTTAAACCGCGCTCAAATCGGAGCACCGTAGCCCAAGTTATGGGATTTCTAAGCGACAGGTGCTGAAACAGCAGATCCCCCGCGCTGACAGCGCCACAGTGGCGCCCTCAGCGCCAGCGCCACTGCCTAATTTTGGCCGTTGGCGCTCCTAGCGCCATTCTGGCGCCCATAGCGCCAGACAACAGGGCTGTGTACCCCAAAACAGGGCAATTTGACCTTTCTGTGGTATTTTAACCATAACTTTAGTTATACTTATCCAAATTACACAATCTTGGTCTCTATGGAAAGCTAGGAAACATATCTACAACTTCCATCAAGACACAAGGGTCCAAATCTATCATATAGGATACGAAAATTGGACAACAAGACGGGGTATCTTTGTTTTGAATTGGTTTTCCAACCTAAAGGTCTTCTTTCACCTAATTTACATCATATAATCCTTTCAATACATGAATTCTAGTCTCTCTAGATACTCATACACTAAGAGAAACATGCATATCATTTCATCATATATGCAATATCCAATAATTACAACATTACATCATGATTACAAGTTTTAATTACAAATCATGGGACTTAGCTACAAAACACTATGATCACTCCTTGGCTCCCATCAACAAAAGAGATACCAAAAGCATGAGCATAGGCTAAGTCCACCCAAATAATATAGCATGCATATGACAATTGATTCTCATTTAGCAATCCTATACATGTGAACTACAAAATAACATGCTTAATCAATTGACACAATATCTTCACATGCCCAATCACTTCAAATATGGCCACTTGCCATCAGAGGCTCCTGCAGCATCCTTTCCTGAAAGGGGGTCCCCAACAACACGGGGTGAGATATACGAATATATCCAGTAAACCAGGGGCCCTTGGAGTATCTCTCCACCCCATAGTTCAATAACAGTGTAATAGCAATGACAATAATAATGCAGCAAATACATATCCATGCAAGTGTACACAACATCTCCAGGAGAAATCCCTCGAGCTCTCGAGCTGTCCTAAGGATACTCAGATGCAAATAGTCCTACTGGCCAGCTAAACTACCAAGTATGATTTACGCATCGTCATGCAACATACCAACATAGGGAAACACCATCCTATGTCACACCAAAGCATGCAAATACGCATAACAAAGCATTACAATATTTCATTGCATTTATATACAACAACACACCATTACCCGTTCAGGGCTTGGTGGAACAATAAAGGGAATTACACCCAAGGTCCGAAGGCTTACCTCAAAGCTTCCAACTAAACCTTTGTTCTTCACAACACAAATCAATTTCAAGGAGCTAACCGAGCTCCATAGCTTGCTCCAATGGTTGGTTACTCACGGTTGGTCCAAATGCCTCAATCCTAAGCATCACATGGACAATATCAACAATCAACCAAACCAAACCATTGATTACCAAAACAAGCCAAACCATAGTCAAATGCATAATTTTGTAATTTTCCAAACAAAATCATATGACTATATAAACTTATTTTCACCGATTAAATGTCATTCCTAGCATTTTTCTCAACATACTCTAGGCCTCAATCTTCCTAGAACATAGCCCATTTACTCACATAACCATAAACCCCAAAACACTATTCATCCAAAACCTAAATCATGCATTTCTCATGAAAATAGAGTTCAAAGGATGAAATCTTACCACAAAGTGTTGCACAATCAAGGGGTGAGGGTTCCTCAAGCTTCCATGGAGGTAGAAGCTCCCAAATCTCACAATTCCTCCAATGGGTCGAAACTTTGGAAGGAAATATCTCAAACCACAACGCTCCCCACCAAGACCCAAGCTAGGATTATGAATGAGGGGAAGATTTGGAGTGGTTTAGGCTTTTGAATCACTCAAAACGGTTGAGGATTTCTCCCTCTAGGGTTTTCCCCCTTTCCTTTCTTCTTCCTTCCCTTTCTCTCTTCTTTTCCCTCTTTTCTTCTTCTTTTCTCCTCTCTTTGCTGCGCACGGGTTGGGGTTGGGGAAATGGGGTCCTTTAAGTGGCTTGCCACTTAACTTAGGTTAAGTGGGTATCGGTTCATCTATCTATTCAACTCCATTAATTACCAAACTTTACCCAATAGTCTGGAATATTTTTCTAGGAATATTTCTACTTCCGTTTTTATATTTCGGGCACTTTTGTCTACAGCCATTTATACCCCTTAATTTTCACTGAGTACACTTTTTACCTCAAAAGTGACCCCAATTAATTTTATATGGGAATTTACTTATTTTTACTCAATATTACATGCTTAGTTATCTAATCACAAGTATTTTGCTAATTAATTATATTGGGCTATTATAGTCACCCCACCTTTTAGCGATTTTGTCCGCAAAATCAAGAACATACCTGTCCTTAAACTCAGGATACTGACGGAGAAGCTCATCTTCCCGCTCCCAAGTGGACTCTTCAGGCGTCCTTCCTTCCCATTGAACTTTCACCATAGGAATAGATTTGTTCCTCAGCCTCTTCTCATCTCGCTCGAGTACTTTCAGTGGTCCAATCGGAGTCTTCAAATTTTCCCGAATCTCAACATCATCAGGTTGAACCACATGAGAAGGATCAGCTACATACTTTCTTAGCTGAGAAACATGGAATACATCATGTATATTGGATAGTTGAGGAGGTAAGGCAAGCTGGTAGGCAACCGGTCCTACCCTACGTAGAATCTGATAGGGTCCAATAAATCTAGGACTCAGCTTCCTCACTCCCAGGGCTCGTCCCACACCTGTAACTGGTGATAACTTTAGAAACACATGATCTCCCTCCTCAAACTCTAGAGGCCGATGCTTGAGATCATAATAACTCTTCTGGCGATCTTGGGCCTTTTTCAGACGATCCCTAATCATTTTGATCTGTTCAGTGGTCTCCTGAACAAAATCCAATCCAAATCGCTCTGAGTCTCCAACCTCTGCCCAGCAAGTAGGTGTCCTACACCTGCGACCATACAAGGCCTCGTAGGGAGCCATACCCAGACTAGCATGAAAACTATTATTATATGAAAACTCAACCAGTGGAAGGTATCGATCCCATGCCGTACCCTGCTCCAGAGTGCAAGCCCTCAACATATCCTCCAACGTCTGAATGGTCCTCTCAGTCTGACCATCCGTCTGTGGATGATAGGCAGTACTCAGTCTCAACCGAGTGCCAAGAGCCTCCTGCAATGCTCCCCAGAAGCGAGAAGTGAACTTCGGGTCCCGATCACTAACAATATTCTCAGGCACCCCATGAAGCCTCACAATCTCCTTCACATAGAGCCTGGCCAATTTCTCAGCAGAGAAATCTACCCGAACTGGTAAAAAGTGTGCGGATTTTGTCAATCTATCCACAATTACCCAAATAGAATCATAACTAGCCTGTGTCCGCGGCAACCCCACTACGAAATCCATGGAGATACTCTCCCATTTCCATTCAGGAACATCCAGTGGTTGCAACATACCAGAAGGTTTTTGGTGCTCAATCTTGACCTTCTGACATACCAGACACTTGGAGACAAACTCTGCAATATCTTTCTTCATACCAGGCCACCAGAAATTAATCTTTAGGTCCTGATACATCTTTGTAGCTCCCGGATGGACAGTGAATTGACCCCTATGGGCCTCTGTCATCACTTCCTCTGTCAACTGTCTAGGTACAACAATACGACCCTGATATAGTAGTATACCCTCATCATTGCAGGATACACCACTCTGACCTTTTAGTCGTTTCGCACTTTCATTTTGCAGCTGAGCATCTTTAATCTTTGTCATCATTTCGTTCTCAATTCTTGTAATTTCGATGTCACAAATTCTGCCTGGAAAGACTTCAGACAATTTCATATCTCTGAACCTCTCAATTACATCAAAATCTCTCATCATCATGTTTGCCATGCTCACTGACTTTCGGCTCAATGCATCCGCTACAACATTAGCCTTGCCGGGATGATACTTCAATTCAAAATCGTAATCCTTTAAGAATTCAGTCCACCGTCGTTGCCTCATATTCAACTCTTTTTGATCGAATAAGTACTTAAGGCTCTTGTGGTCACTAAATATGACAAACTTCATTCCATACAAGAAGTGCCTCCACTGTTTCAATCCAAAAACGATTGCAGCAAGCTCTAAGTCATGGGTCGGATAGTTTTCTTCATGAGGTTTCAATTGCCTCGAAGCATACGCTACTACTCTCCTATCTTGCATCAGCACACAACCCAATCCCTTTTTAGAAGCATCACTGTACAACTCAAATTCACCTTCCGGATCAGGAAGTACTAACACTGGAGCAGTCGTCAACTTTTCCTTTATCTTCTGAAAACATTCTTCGCATTCATGCGTCCAAATAAATGGAGTATCCTTCCGGGTCAAACGGGTCAATGGCAAAACCATTTCCGAAAATCCTTTAATAAATCTCCGGTAATAACCAGCCAAACCCAGAAAACTCCTTACTTCAGTCACAGTCTTGGGCCTCTCCCAATCAATAACTGCCTCTATTTTATTAGGATCAACCGCCACCCCATCAGCAGAAATGACGTGACCCAGAAACTGCACTTGAGAAAGCCAAAATTCACATTTAGAAGGCTTTGCATACAACTGTTTATCTCTGAGGATTTGCAACACAGTTCTCAAGTGATCCTCATGCTCTTCCTTACTCTTGGAATATATCAGGATATCATCAATAAACACAATCACGAATTGATCCAGAAACGGCTTGAAAATGCGATTCATATAATCCATAAACACCGCTGGAGCATTAGTGAGTCCAAATGGAATTACCTGATACTCATAATGTCCATATCTAGATCGGAAAGCAGTTTTCGGAATACCTTCCTGCTTAATTCGGATCTGATGATAACCTGACCTCAAGTCAATCTTTGAAAAGACACAAGCACCCCTCAACTGATCAAGCAAATCATCTATGCGAGGGAGAGGATACTTGTTCTTAATAGTAACCTTATTCAACTGACGGTAATCAGTGCACAATCTCATGCTACCGTCCTTCTTCTTAACAAATATCACTGGTGCTCCCCACGGGGACACACTAGGCCTAATAAACTGCTTAGCCGAAAGCTCCTCAATATGCTTCTTTAACTCGGCTAATTCCGGTGGTGACATCCGATACGGAGCCAGAGAAATGGGTCCCACACCAGGCAACAAATCTATGGTGAACTCAATCTCTCTGTGCGGTGGAAGTTGCGGAATCTCATCCGGAAACACATCCACAAACTCCTTCACCACTGGAATAATGTCAATCTCCTCATGACTTCCACCCACTAAACCCCCCACAAAGACATATCCCAATGCCCCGGCCCTCAAAGCCTTTCTAACCTGTAGCACAGATAGATATGGGGAAGAACTAGTAGCAGAATCATCAGCAGAGAGCACAATTCTTTTTCCACAGCAGTCTATCATAGCACAGTTCTTTGATAACCAATCCATTCCCAAGATAACTTGAAGACTGATCATCGGCAAACAAATAAAATCCAGCACATAATCTCGGCCTTCATATTTAAATTCCACATCCTTGCATAATACTGATGTGTAACACTTCTCTCCAGTAGCAGTCACCACTTTCATTGGAGGAGAAATGTCGTACATTTGCAAGTTTAGCCCAACGGCCATAAAATCAGACATACAGGAGTGTGTAGCTCCCGAGTCAAACAAAACTTCAATATCCATATTATCAATATAAATTATACCTTTCACAAGATTTGGAGCCTTTTCTGATTGCTGACGGTCCATGGTGTATACTCTACCAACCGTCTGTGCCTCGATCATGGGAGGAACAACAGAAACAGGAACAGCCGCAGCTTGAACTGCCATAGTCCTCACTTCAGTCTGAGGACACTGTCTTGAGTAAT